>CAOKZL010002841.1:0-147281 GCA_948472985.1 Iguana delicatissima
AAATACTGAAATCTTTCTTGATGAGATACATTCTGAAAAACTCTAAAGGGAACTTCTGAGAGCTGCCAAGCAAATGGTCACTGCCTGGTTATTTTGATTCTTTAATGCTTTCCTCTTCTAACTTTTTATCTTAACAGCAGAATTATTCACATAAACTGCACATCCAATTAAAATTGGCTTAAATGGCCTGTCTTCCTTAAAATCACCTTTTGCTATCCCTTTGTAACCAATTCCTACAATCTGAGAGATGTGGTGTTTTTAAATGACTGTCTTTAATGATGCAGGCAGCATAAACAAAACTATAATTCAGAGTGCAAAATTCAGAGAACTTCAGAAAGTGTTTAAAAGTAATTTTTTTAAAAAAAGAAACACCAGCACTGTAAGATAGAACCTACTTATGCTTCTCTGATCCTCAAGTGACAACTGCTAAAGTAGTTTGATACACTTGTAAATTACCTAATTACCTTAAGCTTTTTTTTTTTTTAAGTAGAAACATTCTGGGATATTGTTTGGAAATGCTGTGACCCCATGGGATGTATGTGTAAAGGAAATTGCCTACTTCACATTAGACTTGTACAAATGTACACAGGAGAGTATGTTGTGTTCTTGCACCCTTTTCCACATACACAGAACTTTCAGTGTCAACCAAAGTACACAAATGTACACGTAAATATAAATAGGGTCTAACATCCTAGACATTTATAAATGTAGCTCCTGCCACTAGTTCACCATAGATTCCACATGCTGAAGAAGAGGTTAGAAACATAAGAAGTGCTTTATATGTAGTTAGACCATTGATCATTCTCACTATATGGTCTATAGAAATGGGATGCTCATCTCAGATTTCAGCATCAGCCCTCACAACTTCAGTCAATTACTCAATAATTATAGGGAAAAGAATAATTACTGTAACAGTTACACTTTCCAAGCAAGTTGACTTTACACCTAGTTTTGCAACATATTGTTGAATTTTTTAAAAAAGTAGAAAAGAGCAGTAAATCAATACAACATCTACATATATTTCAGGCAGGGTGGTCTGGGATTTTCTAACACTAAATTGTATTACAAGGCCAGTTGTTTTATGTGATTAAAAAAGTGGATTTTGCTTAGAGATGAAAGACTATGTAATTTGAAGGATGTGATTTAAGAATGGTTGGCATGGTTATCTTTGGTATAATAAAGCCAAATCACATGCTAGTTTTAAAAATCATTGTATCAGAAAAGGTCTTTCAGTTTGGTTCAAATATAACAACGGTTTTTCCCTAAGATATCATTAATTATCTTAGTGCAAGAAGATTTTGTTCAAAAAGGAATGAGCCAAAAATCAAAAATTGTTGTATTGTAATGATCTTTTCTATATAGAGAAAGAAAGCTAGGAAAGGTGATCTCTCAGGAGGGTGTAGTTGGTTTGCTTATTTACAGTTCAAAAGAGGATTTAAGCAAGTTAAGATAGATTTAGCTAAATAAGCTGGAGGAAATTATTTTTATTTAGAATTGTGTAGAGATAATCATGTAATCAAAAAAGTGAATAAATGTTTTTTAAAATCAGAAATAGAACATGAGCCTGTAAAAGAGTTTATGATAAGCTGGGTCCAAAATCTGGGGCTGTCATACTGGAGTTTATTTCCAGTCCCTTCAAGTTGACTCCCACCCTTGAAAGACTGGAAATTCCTCCAGCGTTTATTAATTCTTGCTGCCACCACCCAATGAATCCTGAATATCTGAGCAGTACAGTGGGACACTGCTCAGTGGATTACCAATCTCTATGCTAAGGACCTTTCCTTCCCTCTCACCTCCCCCCTTCTGAGTGAGAGAAGTCCTATCTAGTGTGTGCCGAAGGATGGCGTGGGAATGGAGAGGAAACAGAGGTTTTACAGAAAAGCATTTATTCAAGGCATGCAAATAAACAAGACAACACACATGAGAGGCTCCCCACTCCCAGGTACGCTTAAGTTACAAGTAGTTACAAAAACAGATACATTCTTTAGATCAGCCAACACCAAAATAATAAACAGCCCTAATGCAACTAACTATCTTATTCCTAGTTACTCACAATTAGGTTCACAGGCTTAGATGGTCTAAGAGAGAAGAGAGGGGCCAGGAGGTGAGGCATGCCTGCAGCCTACGACTGGCACAGATCTCATCTCTCAGAGGTATCCCTTTGTTCTCTCTCTCTCTGCCACATGGCCTCCCAAGAATTTTTATAACTTCTCCGTGGAAGCATCTCGAAGCATCCCGAGGATGCTCACCTCTTTCTTTTTTGATTGGTCAATTCTCACCCTGTGACCTGTGATGTTGACCCACACTAAAATGTAATCTAATCCCAACACCTCATTAACCCTTGGTTTACCTGAAGAGGGAAGTATCCCCCTTTAGCTAAGTCTAGATAATGGGAAGCCCCATTATCACAGGGTCATGTTGTGCAAATGGAGGTGTTGGTAACATGTGGACTAAAGATATAAAATTTACTTTGCGCAGTAATTTAAGGTTATGTACAGATGGTACTTAACTCCAGAAAAGTTGTCAAGAATGTCTAAGTGTGTTTCAAATCAATGTTGGGGCTATCTAAAAAAGGATGGATTCCCCCCACACACACACGTTGTGGACTTGCAAGAAAGCATGTCTACCATGTATGGTTGGTCTATGATTTATATGTTAATCCAAAAATATTTAAAGGTTGATTTTGCAATATGACCAGAATGTTTTTGTTGGGAATTATTGATAAGGAACTGGAGAGGAAATATGGGCTACAGTTGTCCCTCTACATTTGCAGGAGTTAGGGATGCAGGACTCCCACAAAAGTGGGAAAGCTGTGAATATCTATAGGCCTCTCAAACCATATATACAAAAAGTATGATACATTTGAATCTGCATTGGGGAGCATGCCAGCTATCCAGTTCTGCCTTTGAAGTGTCAGGTTTCCTTCACAAGCAGAAAGAGGCGGCTGGTGGGGCTCCCCAGTGCTTCCACTGCTGCCCTACAATATTTTTTTAATAGGGACTTACAAACTTTCCCTCATGTTCTCACTCTCTTGCAGTCTCTCTCAATCTTCCAAGGCGTGAAGAGAAACTGTGAACATAAGGTGAGATTGCTTATTCCCTATTAAAAATGGCATAGGGCAGCAGCAGAGGCAGTGGCAAATAATCCATGAATAATCAAATCTGTGAATGTTAAACCTATAAATGTGGAGGACCAACTGTACTTCTTCAATACCTGATAACAACTGCAAGAATGCTGTTTTTCCAAACTTGGGAAAAGACTGATGTATTGGAAGACGATGCTGGAGACGAGGGTTCGTTTCCCCGCTTGTCCATGGAAATCCATTGGGTAATGTTGGGCACATCACACACTCTCAGCCCCAGAAAACCCTGTGATACTACACCTTAGGGTTGCCATAATTCAGAAATGACTTGAAGGCACACCACACACACACACACACACACACACACACACACACACAATTATTAGTAACTCTAATAAGTTGAATGTATTTAGATCTGTAATGGTAGAATAAGACATGGTGTACTGATTTTTTTTCTTTTCATTACAGTTGGTATGTGGGATCAGAGTTCCTTTGTACATTAGTGTGGTATAATTAGGATGTGTTCAGTTTACAGGATAAGTCTATGTGATTTAAGTTAGTCCTAGTTATATATTCGTAATATCTGTGTGCTTGATTTGCTTCTTTTTTCCTATTCTTTTTCCTTTTTTCTGTGGTTATGGATTGCTTTGTTTGTATCTTCTGGTAAAACTAATAAATATCAAATCTGGAAAAAATATACCAGGAGGAAATATATTATATGTGATGTAGTCAACATTTAGAAGAGTTCTACCAATATTGCACTAAATTATGAGAAACAACAAATATCATTGAAGAAGATTGAGGAGTATTAAGATAAACAAGCTGGATAGGAAATATGAACTTGTTTTATCCAGTTTTACCTGAGATCTCCAGTTCTCAAAAGCAAGTGATGAATGCAATGGTAACAGTAAGTGAGAGTACTGAGGGTATTAAGAAAATCAAATCTGGCAAAGCTCCAGGGCTGGATGGATTAACTGCAGCTTACTGTAAAGATTCTGAGAACAGTTATATTTGCCTTTATAGAAGTTAACGAATTGAATTTTAGAGTTGAAAAGAATCCCAGAGTCCTGGCCAGAAGCAATAATTGTTTTAATCCTGAAAGAGGGGCAGGATTTGACTGCAACAAGAACTATAGACCTATCTTTTTGCTGAACAATGATTATAAGATTTTTGCAACTATTCTGGCTGAGAGGTTTTGTTTTTTTTTTTTGCAAGATTTCATACATAAAGACCACACTAAGTTATAACCTAAAAGATAACTATGGGATAATACAAGATATGTTCTGGCCATTTTAGAATACCTAGACTATTGTAATCAGAAAAAAATGATGATGTTGACAAAAAATATGAGAAAATCAGAACAAAATGTCCAAATTCAAAAATCTAAATTTAAAATTTAAAAAAGTGAAATATTTTAACATTATTTTGACAAATATGGATTGTATGCTATTGAAGAACAATTATATCAAAATATGGAATGAAATTAACAGAGTTCTACCAAGATGGGAAAAGTTTAGAATATCATTGATGAGCAGATTTTCAGTGATAAAAAAAAGAAAAAAGAATGTTTAGCCTAGAATAAGGCATTTTTTTCCCCTGACAATAGTTTAGGGAGGTTCATTTAGAATTCTCAGCCAGAGAGCTCCTTGGCCTCAGTAAACTATGACCCCAAATTCCACTTTTGAAAGTGGAATAATAGCACTATAAAAGTGTAGGGTGGAAATGGCGATGAAACCAGCAAACAAAGATTAGAGCTTGGCCTAACTACGTATAGTTCTCTGCTGCCCAAGGTACTCCTTCACAGGCTAATCAACTTTGCAGAGCTGTTGTGTGGATAAAACAAAAAGAAAGCCACACACATCATCCCCTGAATTTCTTTGGTACAATAAAATTTCGGTAAGTAACAGGCAGCATGATTTCACTTTCAATGGTAGTGATATTAAAGGTCTGTTTAAAGAGAAAAAAAAAACCCGGTATGTAACTAGAGATGCTTTGAATTAAACCTAGGGACTTAATCAAGGCATTAGGTAATCTATGCTCTAAATTCAGTCCCATGTGTCAATGCATCATATCTCCTTTTGATAATGCGACATTTCGTTGATGAATTTAATTCTAACTTTAGCCTTCTTACGCTGGGAATCCACTGCACTTGGTTCAAATACACTGGAAAGCAAATGGTTAGGCATGCCAGCTTGTTTTATTTCAAATTCCTATTTCAAGAGATTTAATTTAAAACTATTTAGTTCTGTCTGTATTGGTTTGATGAGGAAAGGCACTTATATATATGGTAAAGGTAAAAAACCAGGGTCTTTACACTTGTTCTTTTCTCTGGAATGTCTTTTACTTCTATATATTATAATACATATCTCCCATTAGTGCATTTAAGGGAAATGCAAGATGGTAGATAACAAGGCTAGCATTTGTGGTTTAAATCTGAATAGCACAGCACTTTCAAAATTAACCTCATGAAAGATAATGGGAATGATCCATGGGCAGGACTTCAGCTGTACAGCTAGAGGTGACAGGCTATTTGGTGAACAATTTACAGAGTGTCTCCTAACCATGGGCATTGCAAACTCATTCTATTAACCTTAATAGGTTTGCTTTCAAAGTGTTTTACTTGGAAGATTAAAATGTAAACTCTATCATATGTCAGCCAAGAAGGAAACTAGGCCAATCAAGTGAAAAGTGTATGCAATGTACTCATCAGGTAATCATCTGGAGGAGAGATAATGTCAACTCTTGCAAGAGAAGGCATGCTTCCTTTGTTTACTGTTACACAGAAGTACCATCAGTGCACATATTTCATACTTAAGAATACAAGAACAACTCTGCTGGCTGAGTCCAAAGACCTATCTACTCTGGCCTCAAAACAGTCAAATAAATGCATATATTCATGTTACTCAGCAACTGGTGTTAAAAGGCAATCCACCTCTGATATTGGAGGCAATATGGTCATCATGAGTAGCACCTTTTGGTAAAAACTGTGGGAGTTTACCACTTATCCCGCTGCTTTTCTACCAGGTGTGTAGCTCTACCTAAACTTCCACTGCCACCAAATGTGAAGACTTCCACAACCAGCATGGTGTAGTGGTTTGAATATTGAACTCTGTAGACTAGGGTTCAAATCTCTGCTTGGCCATTGATTGATCTTGGGCAAGTCAAACTCTTTCAGACTCAGAAGAGGGCAAAGGCAAACTCCCCCTGAACAAATCTTGTCAAGAAAACCCCATGATAGGCTCCTATTAGAATCACCATAAGTTGGAAACTACTTGAAGCCACATAACAACAATGCAGCTTATATCTCCACCTGTTGCTAACTACCATCAAATCAACTTTAACTTATGGCAACCCTACAAATGCAGGACCTTCATGTCACCATATCATCAGTAGGCTTGCTCAGGTCTCAAAGATTCAGGGCTGTGGCTTCCTTAATTGAGTCTATCCACCTGTAATGTGATCTTCATCTTTTCCTGCAGCCTTTCACCTTGCCAAGAATTATTGCCTTTTCCAGTGAGTCATGTCATCTCATGATATCTCCAAAGCACAACAGTCTCAGTTTAGTCATTTTGGTTTCTAGAGAGAGTTCAAGCTTGATTGCTGTAGGACTCATTTATGGTCTTTTTAGCAGTCCATGGTATGTGTAGGACTCTTCTCCAGTACTACATTTCAAATGAATTGATTTTCTTCCTGTCAGCTTTCTCCACTGTCCAGTTTTCACAACCGTACATAGAATTCTAACTTTAGTATTCACTGAGGGATTTTGATTCTTGAGGATCAATGATGACGACGACAATGACGATGATCATGATTATGATACTTAAAGATCTTGTCTAATTCCTACGTAGCTGTCCTTCCAAGTCCTAGTCTTCTTCTGATTTCTCGACTGCAACCTCCATTCTAATTAATGACTGAGACAAAGTATGGAAAATAATGTCATCCCTCTGTTATTACCGTTTACTAGCCGTACTTTGGAAGATATTAGATATCATTTTGATATCACAATTCGGCCCCATTATGCCACCCTCGGCCATGTGTTTGTGAGGCCCCTGGACAAGCACAGAATTAGGCATGGCCGTTGATTGCTGAACATTCCATTCTCCACCCAGGCAGGCCAGACTCAGCCAGATCTTCGCTTTAGGAGACCTCCCAAGACAAACACCTCATTAAAGATGCACACTAATACAAAGAACTCCCTGCAACTTGACAAGCAAGACGCTTAACTGTCAAGTACGCTGCATCTGCATACTGGCCATTCCACTGTCGATTCGGAACTAACTCAATCATGCTAAATTCTGACCTTTCGGAGAAATTGTCTCGCGCCCAAATCTCATTGTTCTCTCCCAAGTACAGACTAGCCTACAGTCATACTTTCCCTATAAAAACCCCTGATTCCAAGAACTTCCTCGGATTGCTCTGAACTTCCATCCCGCCTTGCTGCCGCTTCGTCTGCCAACCTTTCCCCTCAGTCTCCGTCCGAGACTGCGCAATTACGGACCTCCGCTGTGATCTACCCTGGGCTTCGGACAGGTGTAGTATCACCCAATTCAACAAATCCCTCTCAAAAATTCCTCTATACCGCTACTACCTTTATTTTCTATAGTTACTTGTGTGAGTGTGTTGCATAAACTGTTTGCCTATATTTAATAAAATCACTGTTATTAGTTCATTTTGGTGTGCTTCTTGACTTGGCCTGACCCCGTAGACATTGGTTTTAAAGATTCCGCTGCGTTGCCCTGCCTCTCCTTTTGCTAACTTGTGTTCTGAGCTAATTTTCCCCACTAATATTTGAGCACGTTTGGAGTCCCTTGTGGGACTCCCAGTAAACAGGGTAACACCTCCCCACATCTGAACAGCTGGTGGCTGATGTGGCTGAGGAGCTCACATCTGAGCAGGGCTTGATAAATGCTGAAGGAGCACCTCCATACTTTGGTGAAGAAAGAAGAGTAGCTTTGTTGGAATCAAGGTTGGATAAATAAGAAATGCTGACTCATCAAGCCCTTGGCATCCAGAGGCAGCCACTTATAAATCTTCCAGTAGCTGCTGGGAATCCTCACTGATCACTCATTTAGTCTCTTTAACTAGAAGTGCTCTCAATGTCCATGTGTCTCTTGGCATTCTAGATCCCCAGACTGGCTATGTTTAATGACTCCTTGTCTTAGATGTTTTTGCTTTGGTTATCTGGACTACTGGCTTTGTGTAACAACTTCTGGACTGGCTGAGACCTTGGCCTGGCCCCTCCCTTCCTCTTCCTGAATTGTCTGTGCATGACCCAGATTGGACTGACTGACCTGTACTTGCTTCCTCTGCCACAATCTATCTCTCTGGAACTTGCTGCCTGCAGACATAGGAGAGAAAGGGTATGAAGTAAAACCACCTGCAATAAGGAGAAAACAAACAAACCGTCATTTATTATGGCTTTTCTAAAGCAAACTACAGGAATGCAAGTGTTTCTCAGAAGCACATCTGGGGTTCTCACAGGGGTAGTCACAGATCTGCCCATGACATAATCGATTGCTCATCAATACATTTATCTCTGCTGTGAAATGCTGAACTTTAGTCTTTCTAAAGACTACGCAATTTATGTGGACAACAGATCTAGCCTACACACTGTACATGTTCTATGCGCCCTAGCTTGTGTTTCAGATCCTTCAGAGACACAGGTTTCATGAGAATGCAGAAAGGTACTCCAAAGTTAAGACTCCATTGTCACAAATCATAGATCAGCAAGAGTCAGGGGAAACAAAGGGTCATGATCCACACTTTTGAGAAATCCTTTTTTAAAGAAAACATCTCCAAGTCATCCACCAGTGCCCTTCCGATATTATAAGACAGAATATGCTTTCAGATTGTATGGGGTCTACATGGTTGCTACTCCAGTTGCATTCTGTACTATTACCATAAATGACAGCCATGATTGGTACCACGCATTATACATTACTAGATCATTATTAGCAATAGCAATAGTAGCAATTAGAGCCATAAGTTAACTCTATATTAACTCTATATTGACCAGTAGCACTTTTAGAAAAGAATCATATGGGTTCACTGAATGACATTTCCCAACCTATATCAGTCTAGGGCTACTCATTTAGATGCTGGTACAATACTGGATCCATGTTCCTACCCACTATCTTTGCTCTGATTCTATCACCCTCATTATCCAAAATCCTTCTCTCTTAAGCTGCTTCCATTTTCCTCCTTATGCCTATGTGTTCCCTCTCACAACATGACAATGCCAACTTCCTCTTCTGTCAAACCTTGGTCAAAAAAACAAACAAAAACACGCGTTCCATAAAGTCTTTGCTTTAACCCCCTAATCACCATTCTTAAAAGAGTATGTATAGAGGCACTAGCTCACATTAATTCAATGTTCCTTTTCCTTCTCCCCCGTCCCGTTTGCAATTACACTATTAATTCCTTCGGCGCATGGATACTACAGAAAAGAAAAACTGTATTAACAATTTGTTTGCTAGAAACGCTGGCACTGGGGTCTTGTTCCAAATTCTTCCAAAAGGCTTTAAACACTCAGATTACTCAGGGGCCTCTTATATATGAGTGAGAACTTTTACTTGCATTATGTGGCTGCTGTGTACCACCATGATTCTGGAATTTTCTAAATCAGGGGACATTACATCCTGCAAAATGCATGACCAAGCACTTAGTACCTCTAAATGCGTGTTGAATGGTGGTCACTGCTGGGCTTCATCTACTTTTAAGGATAAAATAGAAATTGATTAGTCATAGTTGATCCACATATGTGTTTAGGTTAAACTACAGTCCCATGTAGAAAAATTTCAAATGGTTTTGAATACCCTAAATCTAGATCTTATTTGCAATGGATTCATTTTACCAGGGATTATTGAGAGCCAGTGTGGTGTGATAGTTTGAGCATTAGATTTTGACCACGATTCAATTCCCCACACAGCTGTAAAAAGCCACCGGGTGACCTTGGGTGCATCACACACTTTCAGCTCCAGAAAACCATGTGATAGGTTTACCTTAAGGCTGCCATAAGTCAGAAGTGATTTGAAGGCACATAAGAACAAAAAGTGTGAATATTACATATTTCTCTCTGTCAAATAACATCTTCTTCCTCCTTACTAATCTTCCTGTTGCTCCTACTGCCTAATTTGTTTTGGCAATTCTTAAGCAGAGTGTTAAGGGCATACCTCTATCCTTCACAAATTAAGCAGGAAATTCTAGCAAAATTAGTGAGGCATTAATAGAGTTATTTATCTGAAATGTAGTCACAAATTCTAAACATAGTCTTTCCTCATTAATTCAATCATATATCATACAACTGAGAGGCATTTTGACACAATTATGATTTCCTTATTTTATGAGACAATGGAACTTTAGAAAAATATGAAAGGAGGGTTTTTTTTTTTACCTGTCATTCCCCAGCCTCCTCAAACATGGTCTCAGAGAAGGGGCATTGTTCTTTTTTTTGCATAACCAACAGTAGTTACTATCTATTATCAACACTTCACAGATCAAAATACACAATCTTATAATCTTACAATGCTGTATTTTCATATTGCTTACAACACCTGAACAGCACATCCTCCATTTAAAACACACACTGTTATTGCTCTTTATAATGCTACTCATCTTGCTCTCCAGCTCAAAGCAAATATAAAGAGTATCTGTAAGGCAAAAGAAAAACAAGGAAACTAGGTAGTACATTAGTTTTACTTGGTGGACCAGGTAGAAAGCCAAGAGGAACCTAGCCTGATGTAGTGGTAACTTAATACCAGCTGAGATGCTCAGATGTTAAGCTTTCCAAACCCACTCCTCCAAGTATAGGAGACACTCGTGAAGCAGGTCCATGCCACTGCTCCATCCCCTCTTGGCATCATATATCACTGGTTCCTTCTCTCCAGTACATCTCCTAAAGGAGAGAAGGCAGCCTAAAAGGGTCACATATGCATATGTACATGCACACATACCTTATGTCTGGATGAATGCTTTGCCATGGGAGTCTCACAGGCTGCATCTACAGATGTGCATCTGTCTGTGCATAAATGGGTCTCTGCAGTTCTCTTCAATAAACTCTGATTGTCAGCTGGCACAGAGAGGTTCTGGAGTTGACATGGTGGAGTTTAATGACATTAGGGCTAAATCTATGAGCTCAGGCCCATGTCCTCTCCACACATTATCTCTGTGTGCTGGTTTCACTTCCACCCACTCATACTTAACGGTCTTTCCAGTAGTGTTAATAGTTGAAAATCTCTTGCATGCCAAAAGCACTGGAAAATGCAATTGCTAGTGTCTTAGCTTTCAACTAGATGGTCTTAAGATAGTGAGAATTTTGAGTTCATTTTGTTTAGATTATACCTGCATACTCACAGGTTTGCATCTGCTCCTCTCTTGAAATATGCCAGTTTTCCCTTCTTTGTGTATGTCCTTCTCCTTACCCCTGATCACATGTCACATCCAATCTTATGAGGCATTTTGGAAACTGATTTTCACCTAATTTCACTGAGGTAGAGGAGTACTAGCAGTAGCAGTAATTATTGCGACTATTATCCAGGAGTGAAACCCAAAATGTTTAGCAATATTATACCAGGTAATCATAAAGATCATTTTGTTTTAGTGCCAACATTCCTCTTTCCCTCACTTGATCTCTCCTGAATTTGTGTTCTGCAAACAATAGCTGTCTTAATTTGGCCACCATGTTTACTGTATGCAAGACAGCAGAAACACACAAGGCAAAATATATGTCATTTCAGAAAGTATTGGATTAATTTAAACTGACCTGATAAATGGAAATAAATAGTTTTTGGTAATGCCAGGAGTTCCCCTAGGAAATACTTAATGAGGAGGAAAATATCATATGGATCTTCAAAATAAAGATTGTTTGTACAGGAATAAAACCGAGGACTTCCAGAGACTTTTTCCCCACCTGGAGGTAGCCTTAGCAGCACTGAGAAAACTATATTTTCAAGCATTCCGAGCACATAGCAATAACTGCATTTCAAGGTAGAGAGATGGGAGGAATAGACCTCGCTCATTGTTCTACGTTCCACTGGAGGAGCAAACCAGGTTGGTGACAAGAAGAAAGTGCAGAGAGAATCACTCACTGTGACAATGACATAATCAGGAACACAATAGGGGCTATGTTGTCTTGGAACTGTGCCTAGAATCAACTGGCCTATTTTCTCAAGGACTAGGGGGCAGCATCCTTTGTGGGTTTTGAGCCCCATTTTGAACTCCTACAAGAAGGAAGGCAAGTCTTATTCTAGCATGTCCTAGTCAATATATGGAACGTGAGTGAGCCTCTTCAAATTTTAATTCATAAAAGCAGGAAACATTAGGCTACTCCAGAAGCATACAGAGACTTGGAAGAATGTTGTTACTGAAATGCCAGTTGGTGAAATGAGAGTAAGAGGCAGGTTCCTTATCTTGGTGAGTTTATTAGTCTAGAAAAGCCTTATTTGTACCAGAGGCCTTTAAAGGATTCCTCTGTCAGCTTGCTCACTCCTAACTGATTTCTGGTGTGACAAATTCTGTATTGCTTTAACTAGCTGAAGAGAGGATACAAACTGCATCACCAATGTAGCTGGCAGCTCATCAGGCATCATACTCAGGCTGCCTTGCCAAGACAGAAAAGGGATTCAGTAGGAAGAAGTACATGCTAACAAGGACTGGAAATGGAGCAAGGCAGCATCTCACATGCTGGATTCCAGCCTCACCAGATACAGTCTGTGGGATGGGAGGAGTTCTTGGACAAAGAGATTCTCATATGCTACAACTGCTGGAAAAACATCAACAGTATATGAAAATATGATGCCTGGTTAATCCAACTTCTGGAATTCATTTGTCACTTATCACCAACTCAGTTTTGTCTCACAAGTGTGTGGGGGGTCTATAACTTATTAAGCACATGCTTTGAATGCAGAGTCTACAACTTTAAAAAGGATCAGTGCCAATCTTAATGAAAACTCTGGCAGGGAAGGCAAATAGTGGAACTACCATAGGTCTTTACTAATGTTGCTGTTGCTTAGTGCTCTAAGAAACAATCTCCCTCCTGAATATCTCAAAAGGCTTCTGGATGCCCTGGTAGAGTCCAAAAGATTCTGAAATAATAAAGATGGTGGGTGCTGCTCCAAAAGCTGCTATCCTTGATGCTCTTATGTTGAATACTGGTATGAACCCCACTGCTTGTCTCAACTTGACTTGACCTTGTACCCATTCAGAAAATAAAATTATAATGCTATCATTCCACTTTGTTTACCATTGTTCTCTTCTATTAAATCCTGGGATTAGCAGTTCAGGAAGACACACTTAGAATTCTCATCCAAAGAGCTCTAGTATCTTATCAAACCTCAAACTCCAGGATTCCATAGGGTGCAGCCATGGTGATTAAAGTGGCATAATAACACTGTAATTCTGTAATGTGAATGGGCCCTTGATAAATTTATAGGAGGTACAGGCTGACTGAACCTTCTGCCAGCACCAAATGAACTTTCCTTCATGCACAATCCATTTGATTGCAAAGGAGGAGGGATTTAAAAAGGCTCTTCTCTTTACATCTGGCTAACTGCACCTCCCAATCCACATTAAAAAATACTTTTAATCACTGCCCTCACAATGCTAATTCTATAAATGAGGATTTATAGATTAGTGCTTACTATTACTGGGTGTCCATTCTTCTCTTTTGTCTGTTACTTTAATTAATTTTGCTTTCCAAAACAAAACAAGGCATTCCATATGTAACAAAAAAGGTGGAGGAGAGCAATAGTAGCACTATGAAAAATAAACTAAAAATGCAAAAAGAAGCAGGCTAGCTTTGAGGAGTTATAAAAGAGGATAATTTTTACATTACCTGGTATCCTTTTATTGAATTTCTTATGGCCCCTCTGCTATAAAGATGAATATTTTGGAAAGATACAATGGACAACTGTGATATTAATTTCTCTTCCCTTAGATTCTCTGCTGTTAACATTGTCATCATGGGATAACACAATTTTATTAGGCAGTTCTTTCTTTCTTTCTTTCTTTCTTTCTTTCTTTCTTTCTTTCTTTCTTTCTTTCTGGTATGTTTCTTTTTACCAAATTTGAAAACAACTTAAAAAATCCTTCTTATCCCCTCAGGCAGGATGTTAAAAAAAAAGGAGTTAGTGGAGGAGACTTTTCAGAATGGAAAGTCAAAACTAGCAATATACATTAATGATCTGAGAGTCAGGCTAGACGTGGGCAATTGCATACTTGCCCACTATTCTCATATAAAAATGTGTGTGACCATCTCTTTATCCAAAAATAAATCTGTGAAGTGAAATTTCTATGCATGTATGCATGCACATGTATCAATACTATGTTGCTTTGCAGTTTTAAACAACTTTTTCCCTGCCTGCCTCACTTTTGGAATGAGAACCAGACTATAAAAATGGCTTAAAATCAGCAGATTGCAGTAACGTAACATCCTCCATTTTGGAAAATGAATATATCTTCTTCTCCATGCATTATTTTTGAACCTGGCAAGTAAGTTCTTTCACACCTTAGTTACATCCCACTTACAATTACTGTAATGTGCTCTATGTGAGGCTGCTTTTGAAGAGCATTTGGAAACTTTGGCCAGTAGCAAGAACTGCAGCAAGATTGTTAACTGGGACTGGCTACAGGGAACACACAACTCTCTTGGCAGCCAGTTTATTCCTCGGCATGATTCAAAGTGCTGATTATGACTTTTAACCAGATCAAGTTTATCTGATGCACAATATTCTTCCATTTTACTCTCTCATGTTTTGAGTTCCTGGCAGAGGATCCTCTCTTTGTAACACCCTCAGATGTACACCTGGTGGGAGCAGGGAGAAAGCCTTCTGGGTGGCTCCTCCCTTCCACCCTTCTTGCTATCTTTCCACAGGCAGGTTAAGACTGTTTTTTTTAAATAGATAGATAGGCAGACAGACAGACAGATATTTTTTTAAAGGGCAGGTCTTTGAAGAATGACTGCTCAAGGAACTGGGTCTTGAAGAGTTGGTATGTACTGTCTATCTGTTTTCTCTTTATTGTTTTTCTGCTTTTTCACTGGTTTAAAATTTAATTTTTTTTTAATGTTTGTATTTGGTACAGCTATACTTCAACTGACTAAGTAGATGTGTTGTTGGGCATTATTTCTTGAACCAAAAATGTGGTACTTGAAGCAGAAATAACTTTGAAGAATATGGATAGGTTCCTACACCACAAGAAAGAGTAGTTCAACTAGTTTCAGCAAATTATTTAATTCAAAACTAACAATATGCATATGTGAAATGGAACCACCAGGTGAGGGAAGCCTTCTACATGTTTTTTTAAAAAAATGTTGATTCTCCTGGATGCAATTTGAATTCTTCTTTCAAAATGTACCCAAGGATCTTTTCTTTCCCGAACCTCGATCTAGTTATGATTTCCATTTTTAGTGGCCAGACTTATAGATCTATGTATTTTTAACAAGGGGGGGTAGCTGATGAGGCAGGCTTAACTACTCTCCTCCTTCCTCTCTATTTTGCTATTGACTTATGCCCGGTAAGGGATTCTGGAGACAACTGCTGTTTACTTTGCTTGTTGTAGGCAGGCACACACAGTTACAGTAGGATCAGTTACAACAGAATTAAATTCTTTCCCAGATTAAGCTTTATTGCATTGTTTACTGCAGATCTGCTGCTGCGAACCACTTCCTCTTCACTATCTTCCCATTGCTAGTGCTGCCCTCCCTGCAAAAGGAAAGGAAAGGAAAGGAAAAGAAAAGACAGAGAAGGAAGATGGGCAGGCATATAAAGCAGTTTCATCATTAGAGGCTTTGTTAACTGGGGTGTTCCTCAACTGTTGCCTTGAATCCTAGACTGGGAAACAGGTAGAATATAAATAAATAGGAAGAAGAGGTAACAACACCACACTTACTTGCTCCACATAGTTTTGGAGGTCCTAAAATGGAATGGCAGAAGTATTACATATGCTTGATTAATAGGAATCTGCCTAGAATTTAGCTGAAACTCAAAGTCTGAACCAAATAATACCTCTTAGGAGCTGGTGCACCTCTAAGCAAAACATGTTTCTCTCCGGTAAGGTACAGAACTGGATTGGGCCCTGAACCTGAATAGGAAGGACACACACATACACACAAATACTTTTTGCAAAAAGAGACCAATTTTCCAGACTCTGCTTTCAATCTGGCTATATAACAAGAGTTGGTCAGATGGACAAGCTTTATTTTGCAGCATCAGCAAATGTATAGAATTTCCGAGGTTACATGAACAAAGAAAAATGCTCATGAGTGAAAGTCATTTATCATGTTGCAATGTCTAAGACACATTCTAGACCTTGTTTTTTGTACTTGCAGGGGGAGATGATGGTGATCAAGAAATGAAGGAGCTTTCTACTGTTCTGTTGTCATGAACAGATCAATTCTTGGTCAGGTTTAGACTTGCTGAGCCTTTGCAGGGATTATGGTCTGCCCCAGGAGGCTTATGGATTTTGATGCATTCCTGATTGGCTCTTGGGAACTTTCCTGCTGCCTTGGCAGATGATCTTGTTGAAGCCCTGATTGACATCTAGAATGGGGAAATGACCAGAGTGGTAGACGTGATCATTTCTAAGTGTCCCTTCTCACAGTGTGGAGCTAAACCAGCCCCCTAGTTTTCTAAGGAGCTGGCAGCAATGAAATGGAGACAGTGGCAGAAAACTCAGAATAAGTCTCATTGAAAACAGGCTAAAATCTATCAGAAGGCCTATGGTGGGACAATAAAGATAGCAAAAAAGGCTTTCCGAGGAAACATTATTGCAGCTGCACAGAACCATTCAGCAGAGCTGTTTCTTTTTTTTAATAGTAATTTTATTAAGTTTCACAATATAAAAACAACTTTGAATTCAAATTTTAACATGTATTATATCTGATCTTCCACCGTCTTAATCCCCACCCCCCGAAGCACACACAGTAACGATCTTGAACCACAATACATTGTTATTTCCCTGCTAGAACTAGCTTTTCACACGCCTTTCCCTGTTATATTAATGTTATCCAATTGACATTCACCACTCCTAAAACAGTCCTATCCAATGACAGTTCCCAGCTAGTACCCACTTTTGGCCTTACAATATAATGTTATAATTCCAACATTCTGAACTGTTATACTGTTTAACCTCTTTCTCATTATCTCTATCATTATCATTGTACCATTATTAACTTATATTTATACAAGTTTGTTTATTGAAATATCTACTGCTTCGTTTCAATCAGGACCTCATATCTTATCACATCACTCCCTTTCCCACCCATATGGGATCCCACGGCCAAACTCATATCCAAAAATTCTTTGTTGCTTATCATCACTTCAAAAGTATAGGCCGTTCCACCCCAAAGGCTGGGGAGGGAGCAAAAGTGTCATCCAACCTGCCTTCCCATTCACACTCAACCCTTCTTTCCCTTAAACCCCCTCAATGACATATTAATTCCAATTTTGCATTCAGCTTCTTTGTCAGTGCCAGAACACATTATATCTTCAGCTCAATTTTCCAATTCTGCTTCTTTATACCCCTCCCTCCCCTGCCCAGCTACCCAGAGTTCATTACAAAATTTCTTTGTCTTCTTGTTGTCGCTTTGCATCCAGATAGCCAAACAAGGAGAGAGATTGTTTTGTTTAGTTGACCTTCTGTCGCAGATCTGTAGCCATAACACCCCAGAGAACCCAGACACGAATGGAAAAAAATAAAAGAAAAGAAAACCAGTTGCTCTTTCAAACCAACCAATATCAATCAGGTATTATTATGAGCTTAATAGAAAATACACAGTGCATCACATTTTCCCCACATCCATCTGTAACATTACAACCCAGAACTCATCTTAAATATTTCAAATGTTTCAACGTAGCTTATTGTTGCTTTAGAGCTCTGAGCCGTCTCGCCACCAGGGGTGGGGTTGCTACTGCCATTCAACACAAACTCCCCAATGCTGCACTGATTTACTCCCCAAATTTACTGCCCAACTTAACTAGAGTTAATTCTTCTAAGACTTCTTCCATAACTTCTTCCGTTTCACATGATGACTTTCCAATTCGGCAAAATCCAAGGGATCCAAGGGAAAAAAGCTGCTTACAAGCCTTCCAGCACTGGATCACAGTCAAACACCATCATAAACGCGTCCAACAGTCCAAAGTCCCAAAAAAAAGAGGCGTAGAGAAAGTTTTATATCTTCAAAATTCCAAAATTCCGCATTCCTGCTCCTGCATTTTAACCGAACCAAACTCACTTCACACACAAAAATTATTAAATCTAATCAAGTCCCGTCTCCTTCTGCAGCTAGATTATTCATTAATTTGATAAGGATGTCCAATTTAAAATTTACTCTTGTAAATCCACTTTTAAAATTTAAAAAATTCAAAAATTAAAGAGATTAAACAGCTGTCCCCAAACCTTTCAGAGGCTCTCTTTTCCTTAATGTCAACCGCCCCTTTAAGAAAACTCACAGTCCAAACAGACAGGCAGCCAAAACTCACGCAGCTCATATTACTTCTCCGGGTCCTTCCACCATCGCTTCTGCACTCTGTAGCAAGCCATAACCGCTGTGGTATCTCAGAAGCAGGGAATCAAGACAGGTAACAAGTTGTATTTCTTTGGTTGTTTCTTCATGAAGCTTCTTTTAAAAAAGTCGTTTGGAGGCGCTTGTGCCGCTCCTGCGGCGTCTCACTGGATCCATCGAGGTCCTTTTACCCCCTGATGCTTGCTGCTCTCCCAGCCGGGCAGAGCAGAGCTGCGCACCAGTTGTGGGGTCCCCTTTGGACCACTTCCGAACCCCCGTACCAGGGGGGGATTTAGCCACCTTGGGGTGACAAAAGAGGCGGCTGGATTCCAGCAGGAGGCAGCCCGGAGCTGCACCATTGTGCAGCTTCAATCCGAGCTACCACTCATGTCCTCCATTCGACCGGAAGGCTCCTCCATTTGAACGGAAGGCCTCCATTCGACCGGAAGGCAGAACCATTCAGCAGAGCTGTTTCGAATGGTCAACAATCTGTTATGACCTGGCTCTAAGGAGAATGTAAGACCTTCAACAACCTGCTGTGAAGAATTTGTGCACCCTTTTGCAGGCAAAATCACTCAGATGCACTCTGACTTAGACATCAGAGTTGATGCAGAGTTGATGGAGGTAACCTTGGCCCCTGCTTATCTAGTGTTTCTATGGTATGAAGATGTGGGCAGGATCCTTGGAGAAGTGAGAGCCACCATGTGTGTACTAGACCCTTGCCCTTCTTAACTAATTAAAGAGTCCAGAGGGGGACTGGTTGAGTGAGAAAGGGAAGTGATTAATGTCTCTTTACAATGAGGCAGAGTCCTAATATGTCTGAAGAAGTTGTGGTAAGACCTTTTCGGAAAAATACTTTCCCCAGATCCTACCGTACTAGATAACTATAAGCCAGCCTCTAACTTTTCATTTTGGGGCAAGGTACTATAACATGTGGTGGCTTCTCAACTCCAGGGTTTGCTGGATGAGGCGGATTACCTAGATCCATTTTAGTTAGGTTTCAGACCTGGTTGACAGCTTTGGTCACACTTGTGGATGACCTATGCAGGGAACTGGACTGGGATAGTGTCTGTCTTTCTGCCTTCCTGTTGGTTCTGCTGGACCTTTCAGCACCTTTCCACACCATTGACCATGGTGATATCCTTCTGAGTCGCCTCACTGGGATGGGGCTTGGAGATACTGTTTCACAGTGGCACCATTCTTTCCTGGATGGGGGTGCTCAGAGGGTGGTGCTGGGGAATTCTTGCTCAACTCCTTGGCCACTGGCCTGTGGAGTACCTCAGGGTTCAGTCTTATCCCCTATGCCATTTAATATCTACATGAAAGTGCTGTGAGAGGTTATCTAGAGTTTGTAGGTTAGGTGGCACCAGTATGCTGATGATATCCAACTCAATTACTCCTTTCCACCTAATTCCAAGGAGGTTGTGCCTGTGCTAAACCAGTGTCTGGCAGCTATAATGGACTGGATGAGGGACAACAAATCGAAACTTAATCCAGACAAGACAGAGGTGTTCCTGGTCAGTTGAAAGACATATTTGGGGATACGGGTTCAGCCTGTAGTAGACAAGGTTACATTTCCCCTGAAAATGCAGGTTCACAGTTTGGGAATATTCCTGGATTCAGTTCTGAGCCTGGAGGCCCAGGTTTCAGCAGTGACCAGGACTGCTTTTGCAGTTAAAGTTAGTGTGACAACTGCACTTGTTCCTGGAGAAGTCGGATCTGGCCACAGTGGTAAATGCCTTGATTACATCTCATTTGGTTTACTGTAATGCACTTTGTGTGGGGCTGTCTTTGAAAAGTGCTCAGAGACTATGGTTGGCCCAAAGAGCTGCAGCCAGGTTGCTAGCTGGGGCTCGCTACACGTAGCACATAACTCCCTTGATGCAACAACTCTACTGGCTGCCTGTCCATTTCTGAGCACAAATCAAAGTGCTGGTTTTGACCTATAAAGCCCTGTACAGCTTGGGTCCAAGTTATTTGAAGGACCATATCTCCCTTTATGACCCCATTATTGCCTTAAGGCCTTTCATGGAGAGACCTTTCTTTCTTTCTTTCCCACCACTTTGTCAGGTGCATTTGGTGGGAACAAAGAAGAAGACCTTCTTGATGGCCACTTGCAGACTTTGGAACTCCCTCCCAAGAGAGGGCCCATCCTTACTCTCCTGATAACAGGTTAAAACATTTTTGTGCTGTCAGGCTTTTATAAATTGATAGGTTTGGGCCTTTTAATGCTGTACAACTCTGTGTTTAATGTTGGTATTGCCTTTAATCTATTTAAAATTTAATAGCTTAATTGTTTAATTCTGTAATTGTATTTCATTTTTTAGATTTTATATGTATATTTTTGTCTTACCTTGTACTGTTTTAATGCTGGCTGCCTTGAGTCCCACTGTTGGGAGAAAAACAGGACACAAATAAGTAAAACAACATCAACAGATATGCATGATCATTTTAGCATAAATGTCATCATTTCTGCACACAAACAGATGTTCTCAGGATAAAACAGCCAGTTTTAAAATTGTTCTTACTACCTTATCTATAGCATTGATTCTGGACACAGTTGTTACAGTTAGCAGTTTACAAAAAGTCAGTAAGACTCAAAATGGATTCAAAGCTTTTAATCCATAGTTTGGTGTTGTCTAACATGGCGCAGGAACTCAGGGCTTTTCTGTGCTACACTGTTATAGTGCTATTATTCCACTTTCAACATTCTGTGGAATTCTGGGGTTTGTAGTTTACCGGGGGCAAAGAGCTCTCTGGCCGAGAATTCTAAATGCCCCTCCCTAAACTGCAAACCCTAGGATTCCATAGGATGTTGAAAGTGGAATAATAGCACTATAACAGTATAGTGCAGAAAGGCCCTCAGAAACAAAAGACCAAAAGCTTGAAAATACTTTTGTACCCAACAAACTGAAGCTCGAAACCACAGGAAATCTTGTGATTTGTGTTTCACACAGAGAAAACTCTGTTTCGAGTAACAGCATTGTAAAGGATTCATCAGTGTGAAAATATTAAAGACAGAGGAGTAGAAGGAGGGAGAGCACAGGCTTGAGCGATTAAAAGCTCCACTTTCTAATTATAGAGTATTTTTTTTGGAGGGGGTCTGGTTTGGAGAAGACATTGTGAGTCAGATAAACAGACTGATGTTTCCAGCTTCCTTGTTCTTCTTTGGTCAGTCTCTTCACCACAAGAGAATTTTAACTGGGTTCTTTAATTGGCCTGTCTAGTTCCTGAGTCAGTTCAGCACTTTCTTTATTCCTTTAATTTGCTCACCAAATCCAGTATTCCAGTCTTTTTTTCAGCAGTGGGCAATGCCATTTGAATACATTCATGCTTTCTGTATTAAGCTGCTGGTTCAGTCTGATCCTTTCTCTTATTTCTTTCCTCTCTCCCCCCACCTCTATCTTATAATTAGCCACCCATCCACCTGGCCCTTCCTCTTCCTAGCTACCAGCCTCTGTCAGCTCCTCCCTCCTTGTTCTTACAGCTTGCAAGACTCCATCCTCTGCCTCTGCCTGCTTCTGCATACTCATGTCTTTCTTGGTACAGACCTCCAGCCAAGATTGCAACACTTTCTGCCACTTGATCTAGTGATCCTGACTTCTCTCAGAACAACCATGCCCATCTAACAATGGAGCTGCTTACCTACAATGAAATGCATGCCTCTTCCTCCACCAGCTACCTCTTTGGTCTGCCATATAGCTAATCTCTTTGGTGCAGGCACCATGCTAGTGGGAGTGGATGCGTCACATTTTGCTGCCTAAGCACGAGGGCCTTATTCACTAGCAAGAAGACTATGCCCGCCTAACAAAGCTAGTGTTTAGCTCTATACAGCTGCCTGCCTGCTTCCATTATTTTCCCTGCCATACATGTGAGCTACCAAAATACCTAGATACTCCTTACATGCACTGCCATCAAGTTAAGTATAACCCATCTGTTACTTGTGCATCAGATTTTTTTTCTGCCCAAATGTAAATTTATCCCTGCTAAAATTCATTTTGTTAGTTTTGGCCCAGCTCTCCAATCTGTTAAGGTCATTTTAAATCCTCACTTTCTCTTTTAAGGTATTAGCTACTTCTCCTAGTTTGGTATTATTTTACAGACTGTGATGAGCATGCACTTTAATCTGTGATCTAAGTTTTTGTTAAGATGTTGAACAAAAGTAGACCCAGGACAGAAGCTTGTGACACCCCATTAGTCTGCCCTCTCCAGGATGATGAAGATTCACTTGTGAGTACTTCTTGGGTTCAATTCATAAAGAAGCTACAAATCTTCTAAAGAATAGCATTGTTTGGCTCATATTTTAGCAGTTTATATGCAAGAATATCTTGAGAAACCTTGCTAAATGCTTTACTGCAACCAAGATACATCATATTTCCAGATCTATCAAAAGAGGGCATGAGGGACAGAGATAAGGTTTTTGAAAAAAGAAGTCCATGCTGCCTCTTAGCAATCATAGAATTCTTTTCTGAATGTTCAGATTTTAAAGGCACATTGGATATTGCCCCTGTAACTTTTTGAAGTTTGGCAAGCATAATCTTCTCCTAAGGTGCTACTATGACTGCACATTCCAGCCAGTTCTGACAAATAGAGAAGATGAAGTTTTCAGTTTCCTGTGATAGTCACTAGGAGGCATGTACCTTTAGATTTCCAAACTTGACTCCAGTTCAGTACCAAGTCAAATCAGGTGGACTCCAGATTGGTCTCTGTAGATCCAACCATTTTTCAGATCACCAAATCAGGGTCTAAATTGAATTTGGCAGTCAAAGTACATGCCTGTTGATTCAATTAGGCTGTGGCTGGAGCAAAAAGGTTTCAAGCTAACAAAAAAGAACAGGTGAAGAGCATTCAGTCTTTTTGTTTAGGATGAAAACTTAAGTACAGTGGAGTCTCCATATCTGTAGAGGTTCTGTTTGAAGAACCCCTGCAAATAGGAAAAATGTGAATACTTGCATCTCATAATGTTAAATGGTGGCAACATGCATAGAATACTCCCATATTCACATTGCTGCCATTTTAGGTATAGGATGTGACATTGTGTTAGTTGGAAGCTGCATATGTGGAGACTGCCAAATCAGGGTGTCCACTGCAATCCTTAATCTCTGGCCATGCTAGTGGTAAACTGATGGGAGCTCAAGCATTTTGAGCTTTGAGCATTTCAAGCATTTCCACTGAGCTACAGGGACAAAGAAGCAAGACTGCTCTTCTTTTGAAAATAATCGCTGCTAGCATGAGTATGCTGAAGAGAGAGTAGGAATGCTTCACTGTTCCTGCAACTTCTGTTACAACATAAGAACTTTTTTGCTCCAAACATTTGCTGATCTAATCAAGTACATCTGACATCCCCTTCATTCCACCTTAAACTGTTCCAGGCTGCAGCTAATGCTTTCTCCCATCACTCTAAATAACATCTGTCTTCCAATCCTCCCCCTCAGATTTGTTTTGTTTTGCTTTGCTCATTATCAGTTTTGATGAGCTAAAAAAGTAGCAGCTTTCACACATCTCATAGACTTTTTAGTTGACCATAATATATACCTTTGTTTTCTCTTTGGATGTTTTCTGGACCAACAGGGTTGTTTGTGATTTTTGCCTCTTATGCAAATAGCATCTGCCATTTGACTCCAGATATGCTCCATTGCTGCCCTCTACTGCAGAGCTCTGTGAAATTTATTCCTTCATTCTTATAAAAATACCAAACTCCTCCTGTCACCCTGCCTCCAAAAGTTAGGGTTCAGGCTACATGACAGAATTTATATGACAGTGAGAAATACAATTACAGAGAGGAAAACTTTAGCTGCACTGCTACCAAAAATATCTGGAAGACCAGTAGTAATACGACTAGTAACTCACATTAATCCTCCAATAATTCTATAGGGCAGGTCAGTCTTATTTAGCAGTTTCATATTGCAGATAGGGTTGTCAACTTTCCACAATCTCTGTTCCTTTCTTTACATCAATGTCTTTCTTGATCTATAGATATATGCAAATAATAACAGCTATTTCTGTGTAGAGAAAATTTTACTTGTTATTTTTATAGATCAAGCTGCAGTTAAAGGCATAAGAGTGTGCCAAGCAGCACCTTTTTTTTCCTGGTAAACTGGCAACCCTAGTTGCTGCTGGCAGGGGAGAAGCTGAAATGGAGAAACAGTGGCTTGCCTGTATAGATCTGAACTTGAACTTAGCCATCAGATTCACTTGGGACATGCAAAGATATTGCAGTTATTAAACAGGATCTTGTAAAGTTGAAAGGAATAACATCCATACATACCATGCCTGCTTGCTCTAGAAGTTCTAACATGATTTTTGGTTAATTTGTAAAACATGTGAACCACTGAGTTCGGAGCTTCTGTGTTCCAGTATGAACAGATGAATAGAAAACAACAGAGTTGTAAGGATTAGATCTTACAGAGTTCACTGATCTGAAAAAGTTTTTTTTTTAAGTTAAACCAAGTAAAAGACATGAAAACATAAATAGCTGAAAATGAATCATATGGAAAATAAAATCAAAAATACATAAGTAAAAGGGATAAGGGACACTAAAAGAAGTAAGATAAAAAGCTGAACTGGCTCTTAGAATTTAAGATGTAAGTTAACCTGTGAGGAGGGTTTTTTCTGTACTTGAAAACAATAATTATGTCTGATTAAGTAGTTCGTTCTTGAAGTGCACGCAATGACATGCTAGTCTGCTCCCAAAAAACTTACTACCATGCTTTGAAAAATAAATATGTAACTGAAGATTCATGTGAGTCAAAGCACTGGTCCACAAAGGAGCTTGCTCACCAAAAGATTGCCTCTTTCACTGATCTGGCCCTCCCTACTGAGAGCAGACAGTTGTTTGAGCACCAGATGTGATTGGAGCATTCCATTATTTTTGATATTGTACTTTTCAACCAAAGTCCTCTCAGATATTCTCAAATACAGGTCTCATCATTACTGGCTATTGGTCATGCTGGTTGGAACCGATGGATGTTATTACTGACAGGAACCAGGCTGGAGAAGGCTAAGTTACCAAGATACATCCACATTACCAGACATTAGAGAAATATCTCTGTTATGTCTCTAAGTCATCAGATTCGGCCTCATTCCAATCAGGAAGCATGCCCAGAATAGTAAATTAAACACAGACTGCGGGCTCTGTGGTACTGTATGGTGATTTTTATAAATTGGAAGCATGAATTTTACTATAAGAATGATACATGCCCTTGGAAAACAGCACTTTAGCTGTCAGATGTTGAGACTCTCCCAGAGAAAAGAGGTTTGGATTACGAGAACATATTGAACACGGCCACAGGTAGAGATATTTTTTAGAGGTAGGTGAATTAGGTGATGCCAGGATTCTAGAAGAGGCTAAGCCTGGGGTTCACGGACATCTAGCTCTGGGGAAAAGCAGTATTAACAATTCTTATTGTGGACTGAATGCAGATCTTTGTAACTTTTATTTTGATTTTTTGATCTATTGTTTTAACTGTATTGTTTTAAATTATATATAAGCTGCTTTGTGGTTCAAAAGAACAAACTCTAAGTTCTTCTATAACTATTATGATATGAATAAATGCATAAGTACAAATAAACACATACATCATCTTACAAGAGAAGGATAAAACATGCATACATCAAATTTGTGAAACAGGTGCCAAGTGCAATCAAAGTTAAGGAACTTAAAAGAGAGCACTGGGAATGTTCCTTACATGGGCCTTGTTTGGACTAGGGCTAGCTTTAACCAGAACCACTGAGGAAAAAAAATGCACAAGTACCTCACACTTTCACTTTCTGCTCTGCCAGTGTCCTTAATGGGCAACTGACCAGCCATATGTTCCCATGCAAGTTATCTCTTGCAAATTATAGCAAAAAGTAAAAAAGACGACATATGAGACATTTATATAGCTGCTTGTCAGCACTTTTGACAAACTCTGAGACTGCTGTAGGGCTGCCTTTGTACCTGAAAGCTATATTCCTTTCAATATTTCCTACAAAAGAGCATCAGGACTGAGATATTATAAAATTTGAACCTCAGCTATAATTAATAAAAGAAAAAGAATACATCAGCATGGCTACTTACTGTTTTTAATGGTAAGTTTCAGTAACATCAAGAGGACTTACTCTGAAGTAGATCCATTTATTTTTGCATTCTATGTGTGTTTCACAAGTCATTTACTTTCACTATGATAAGCAACAATACTCTACAATAAGTAGATATTGCACGGAAGCCTAGGAACACCACTGCCTGCTAAATAGGATGCGTAATGGATTTCCCAGAAAAAAAATGTGTTACTGTCCTCAAAGGCCTGAGCCACCTCAGATTGCTAAGTATGTGTCTCACATGAGTGCTTCTTTATATTTCATTTAGATATCCTTGCAAGTGAAAAGCTGACACTTCAGGGAGAACCTTTTTGACTGATGTATCAGCTTTCTCACTGAAAATGACTTTTGAAATGAATACTGAAGCATACTATTCCTTACCTGCGTTCTGAGGTGGTATAGTCCTCTGAAGATAAAATGTCAAGTGCTGATTCAGAACACTTCACTACGTCCATCTTGTGGCCATCTATTTTCAGTCCAGGTGTAGCTTAAGGGACTGGAACAGTTCATCCAATCATGAAAAACGTCCACAAATTTTCACTCCAATTCTACCAGATTCTATCTTACAACAAAAGGTGTTGCAGATACAAGGTATTAATCAGCAGGCATATAGGGAATGTTAATCTGCAAGAATGGATGGAACAAAACATTAAAATGTGCAAGTTTTATGGGATTCACTATCTCTCTTTAAGCTTCCTGTAAGTGTTTGCTGCTAGCTGGCCTCCAATACAGTAAATATTCCTTAAAGGAGCAACAATTACACAATTAAAACAGCACCTTTTTACATTGATTAGTCCCCACAGAAACATCTCTATCTAAGGACATAAAACCAAGAAGAATCACACACAAAAAAACACATTTACTTCTGTAAATGCACCATTTATGCAATTATCAAGCAGTTTAGGCTCAAGATCACTCACAGAGCATTGAGGCTCGGTAAGATTTTGTATCCAGGTCTCACTACTACCACTAGACCATACTTTTGGTGTCCCAAAATACATTTTACTAGCTGAGAGGAAGGTAACACCATTGCTTGTTCCATGTGGAAACACTGAGCAGACTGGCAGGGGCCTCCTTCTTCAACTGTAGCCATTTCCACATTAGACTGTTGTAGTGCTATTATTCCACTTCCAACATCCTATGGAATTCTTTGAGGCCCCTCCCTAAACAGCAAACCCCAGGATTCCATAGGATGTTGAAAGTGGAATAATAGCACTATAACAGTCTTGTGTGGAAATGGCCTGTGCTAGTATGACTCTTTCCTCTGCCGCAAATGAAGCCAGAAGACTTAGGGGACACAGGGTAAGCTGCATGGTGCACAGCTCTCTCTTCCATCTTCTTGGTGCCATCTCTCAGTATTATGCACTGAAGCAGCCACTTTACTCCGAACACACTAGTTCTGCTTTTATGTGGTTTCAGTCGATAGGAACTCTACAGCCTTATAAAACTCACTGAAAGTGACTGAACAGTTATTTTTCTACAAGAAGAGGAAAGTAACTGGTATGTACAATTGTACTGGGAGAAATGGATTTAAAAAGTCTGTTTAAAGTTCTGTTTGCAGATGACACCTGAAGAAGTTGGAATGTTGAGATCTCATCGCCCCCTCCGACCCCGCACGGCCACTTCAGCTGGTGAATTTAACAATGGCATATCTTTTTAAGCCCCCCCCATCAGAGAAGCAGCTGTTTAAAAGTCGTACAGTATCTGCTGTTACTCCTTCGAGAACAGGTTACAGGGATTGTGCTTTTAAATGCAACGACTACATAATGCCCAAGACTCTACAGAGGAGTGGCTTCTTTCGGGGACAGCGCTGCGGCTGTTCAAAAAAGATTCGCGATCACAAAGCCGGCTTCACTCGCACACACCCCGCCCGCCTGCTGTGCAGCCATTACAGGCCCTAGGGCACCCACCAAGGGCCATTTCCGCACTCGACTGTTATAGCGCTATTATACCATGGGATGCTGAAAGTGACATAATACCACTGCAACAGTCTAGTGCGGAAATGACCAAAGTGTAAGTAGCCCTTTGCATAGGCGCCTCTATAACCTTTTGCAAGCCTACTCCTCCAAAGCTGGTGCCCTCCGTCCCAAAAGCATTCCTTCTTTTCCTTTACTCCTCTCTCTGATCCCCCCGCCTCAGCCGAAGAACGGCCGCAAACTTTGGACGCCGGAGGAATCCACCGCCCCGCCCCCTTTCCTCACGTCTCGCGGCGCGCGCGCTGCAGTTCAAAGTCGAGCGCCGAGCCATGGATCGCCGCGACCATCGATGTGACTCTCCCTCTCCTTGTTCTCCTGCAAGCGGCGTCTGCGACACTCACCGGTGGCCGAAGGAGCAGCAGCGGGAGAAAGCGCGCGGGCGTCCCTCGGTGTGCGCGCAGCGTCAGGTACCCCGAGGCAGAAGAGTGTGCTCCCTTTACCTCTCAGCCCGTCTCCGGGTCCCTTTTTAGGGGGGTGGCTGGGAGAATAGAAAACAGCCAGCGTGGTGTAGTTGTTTGAACGGACTACGACCCTACAGTCCAGAGGTCGACTCCCGGCTCGGTCGTGGGAACCCACCGGGTGACCTTGGGTGCGTCACACACTCTCAGCCCCAGAAGACCTCGTGATAGGTTTGCTTCAGAGTCGCCATAAGTCGGAAACGACTTGAAGGCACCCAGCATCATCAGTCGGAAACAGTGCAGTTCAGAGGAGAGGAGGCGGCGGCTTTTGCAGCCGGATCATCTGCCAGTTTCATTGCGACCAAGGCCATTTCCGCAGTAGACTGTTATAGCGTGATTATTCCACTTCAGCATCCTATGGAACCTTTTCGGCCCCTCCCGAAATTGCAAACCCCAGGATTCCATAGGATATTATTGGAAGGAATAATCGCGCTATATCAGTTTAGTGCGGAATAGCCCAAGTCTTCCTCGCCGTAGTCTGTGTGTGCGCCTATAATCGCGGCCCAGGGCAGAGCTGCTCTTCCGGCCCTTCGCTTTGGCGCCGTCCCGCCATCTCTTCGTCTTCCTCCTTGGCTGGGCGGGGAGCAAGTGGCCCTCCTCGCCCTTTCTCAGCCCCCCTCCAGGGCTCTTGGCAGCATGCTAGTTCCTCCATGCGCTGACGGGGGTCGAGGCTTGGACCTGCCAGGGGCTGTCTTCGCAATTCCTCTGCGGTAGGAAAGGCGGGCGCGCGTCTTGGACCTTCCGCGCGTGTGAAGGAGAGGGAACTTAAGCTGCACGGTTTGCCGCGGATCGCAGAAAAGCAAGCCTTCATTTATCTTAGCAGATCTGGGCGCACTACACAGTTATATTACTGTGGTTCCATTTTAACTGCTGGGGTACTGCATCTTTTAGGATCCTAGGCTTCGTAGTTTGATGAGGCACCTTGAACTCTCTGACTGAGATTTACAATGTAAACACCTCCTCCCCCCTTCACTGCAAATCCCAGGACTCCATAGGATGTTCTAATGGCAGTTAAAGTGCTATAATTGTGTAGTGTGGATGTGCCTCTGTTCCAGCAGTTTTCTGCACCCCAATGACTTGGCCTAAAACAAATAAACATGACTTGTCCATTCAAGACCAAATCACTACCACACCATTAGGATTCTTTGCCTTAGAAGAGGAATTGTTCCTGACAGCATATTGTTGCTGTGAAAATACACCCTCCCCTGCTCCACAGGTGAAGGTGTATACACACACACATACATTCACATTCCTCTTTTGTTAGACTTTGTGTTTGTTTATTTTTAATTTGAGTGGCATATTCTGGGCAGGTGTGCTTAATGTCTCATGTTTAGTGACATTACCAGAGGCATATCTATAAACACCAGCAACTGTCACTTGGTCTCAAGTTTTGAAGTAAGCCCTTTAGAGTTCACTGGGAACTTGCTCACCAGGAAAATAGGTCTAGGGTTGCAAACTGACATGAGATGGTCCAGGCCTATACTTATTTAAATGGAAGAAGTCCCATTTTGTCCATAAGCAATCCTGGATAAGGGTGCATAGGATGCATAGCTGTAATGTTGTGAAAGGACAGCCAAGCACATCTAAGCAAGCTGTTTCATAGAAAGGTGCTGCCATGAAGAAAGTTGCCATTCAACTCTTCAAAAGGCATGGGGCCTGCATCAAGGTCTGCGGATCTATGGGTATAGTAGGGTGTGGCATTGGTTTAGCTGTTTGGGACCAGAATTGTTTAGGATTTTCAAGGTGAAAGCCAGCACTTTGAATTAGAGACACAGGGCATTTCCATAGGAGGTCCAACTATTACTCTGTTTCAACTGGCATTGGTTTCCTGCAGTCTTTCCTGTAATTGTCTTGTTAAATTTGCCCTGTTAAATTAATCTGATTATTTTAAGTGAGGGTGGGAAACTGCAGACCCTGGGGGCTAACTGTGGCCCTCTTTGGGTCTCAAGTCATGATTACTTCCCTGTGTTGCATCCTGGTATTCCAGTGAGGAGGGGAGGAGAATCCTACATTGGGTTGTCTCTACCTCCTCTCCATCAGGCAGGAACAGAGGGCATTTCTAGGAAACCATATAGGGGAGCAACCCTCTCTGCATGCTCAGTTCTAGTTCCAACCTCACTCCACAAGCAGCATAGCTCTACTTGCTCTGTCACTCTTTGTCTTGTCCTTATGGCTTACCCCCCCCCCAAAAAAGAGCCGAGCCTTTCGCTCTTTTGATTCTTGCTTGTCTTGCTTAATAACTGTCTCCTTCCTTCTCCCTTTGGTAACTAGTTGCTCCTCCTTTCCTCCTCCCTTGTTTTTTCTGTCTGTGCTGCAGTAGTGACCATGTGGAGAGGGCAGTGCGGGGATTTTTGAAAGAGAATGTTAGTAGGGATGGAAAGACCAACACCACAAATGCCCAGTAACTTTTTCCAATCTGGTTCCTCCCAGAGGACCTTTATTTGGTGGATGATTTATTGGTCAGGGGTGATCAGGAATGGGTGATTGAGGATAAAGCCTTTAGCATGGCTCAGACTTGTGGCAGCCAACCAACAGAACAGGATGCATGACTTCTCCAAATTCCCCAGTGGATGTCAGTATTGTCTGGTCCTTTCCTCAGAGGGGTAACCTCAGGAGTTTCTTGTGCAGCTGCATAAACTGGTCAACAAACCACAGAAGCACAGTCTCTTGTCGGAAACAATCATTTCAGGCAGATTGGGTCCATAGAGGAGCTGCCCCATTCTGCTTGCAAAGGTTCAGGGGCTGCTACTCACCCATTTTTCTTATCCCGAAGAGGAATGGTTCTTGTAGAAGATTCTCACAAGAGTCAACAAATAGATCATGAAGAACAGTTTCTGAATGGAGACCCCCATTCTTCAGACCATCCAGCCATGGTATTATCTGGCTGCTCTGGATTTGACCGAGCATATCTCCACACATTTCTGCATTTTACCTACTTTAGGAAATATTTCCAGTATCATGCTCTGCCCTTCAGCCTCACCTAAGCACCCAGGGTCTTCACCAAGGTCGTGGTAGTTCTAGTAGCAGCTTGGAGTAGGTGTGAGTTCATGTCTACTTATATTTTGATGATCTCATGTGTGCAGAGTCCCCTGAGCATGGCCAACATAATGTCCAGTGGGTCATGTGCTCACCAGAACACTATAGTTTCCTGGTAAACTAGAAGAAGAGCCACTTCTTTATAGCACTGAAAATTCAGTCCCCAGGTACAGTCATAGACACTGTGTCAACCACAGTGGCCGTATTACAGGAGACAATCCAGAATATTGAGAGGGTAGTCTTCTGTGTGAGATAAGCAAAGAAGGCAGATCTGACCACTTTACCTCACCTCCAGGGTCTCATGGTAGCATCCATAGATTGCTTCCCATGGGCAAGGTTTCATTTCAGGGAACTACAGTGGCTGCTCCTCCTTTACCAAGTGGTAATCTCAAGAAAGATCCACCGCAAGGACCAGATGCCAAAGGTGACAGTCCAGTTCCTGGTTTGGTGAACCTCTCCAGCAATTCACAGGGGGAGAGTCTTCTGGGACATCTCAAGAGCACAGATCGAAACCAACACCAGTCTCTGCAGTTGTGGGATCCCTCCTAGTGCAAGGAGTTTGGAAGAAGGAGGATACGTGCCACACTATAAATTGTCTGGAGCTGAGAGCCATCAAGACCTACCTGAAGACAACTGTCAATTCATGAAGTCTGATGCTCTGTAGCTTTCTGTCATGTGCTCTCTGAGACAGAAGATCTTGGCCTCCACACTCAGTAGATAGATCAAAGACTGTGTTAAAGCATGGTATAGGTTAATGGAGGTGCCTCTTCCAGACCCAGTCTAGGCTCACTTGATTAGGAGTGCAGCCACCTCAGCAGCATTTGCCACTGATGAGCCCTTATTTGTCAGGTGGCTACATGGAAGCCCCCATCTCTCTTTGTGAGGCATTATGAGTTGGATGCCTCTGCCTCAGCTGAATGTGCCTTCAGGAAGTGAGGGCTGCTAGTGATGGTGGACTCTTGAGGGCTCCAGCGCTAGCAGGCCTACCCAACAAAGGGAGGTTCTTGTACATCCTGACATAGGACACATCTTCCCTTCTCACTAGAAAAAGAACTATTTGTTTTATCTGTGAGATGGTTCATTTCAATGAAGGGACAAGAGTCCTCCCCACTCTAGTCGCTGGCGTTTGAGCAGATGGTTCTTAGTTTTTCTTCATTTTTTTTTTTAGTTAGTTTTGTGTTACATCAGGGACAATTGTTTTGAGTGGACAAGATACTGCATAGGGATACTTACTTTTTGGGGCTCTTCCTGGGGCACCAGGTTAAGTCCTTTGTTCCTCCTTGTGTAAAGTTCACAATATTGACTTGTTCTTTTCCTTTTCTGTTTTTTTGTTAAAGTAAAAAGATGTGAGTCAGTGCTACCTTTTCCTCTGTCCTTCTTTCTCATTTTTCTTTCCCAAGAGAGCAGTAACCATTGATTCATTGAGGTGACAGTTAAGCAGTTACCAGTGATGTATTTAACTTTTTCATTCCAAGTCTCAAGTTGGGTCTCAAATATCTACCTTCAAGTCTCAAGTTGAGTGTCAAGTTCTTGCAAGATACTTTCAAGTCAAGTGTGAAATGTGGGAGCCCACTTTATACCCCAGCCTGTATTCCAGAATTTCTAAACAGAGCAGAATAAAGTCAGTGTTAATAATTTATATAGAGTTTTTCATCCACATTTGCAAGTTTGCCATATGCAGCTTCAAAAGTGGGGAATAGGATCCTTCTTATTCCCCTCTCCCCATGCTGGAAGCTTTTGTGTCAATGGGCATAAAAGAGTCTGCAGCTTCTGAATTGGGGAATAGGATCCTTCTTAGTCTCCATTATTGAAGCTTCAAAAGCTTTAGAAGGAAGGATGCTTTGTCCTCAAACCTGTTGTCTAACACGTTTGCTGTTCCCCTCTGAGAAATGCATCCTGTGCTGTGGGGGTGAATCTTGCCTTCTGCTGTTACTAAAAGTTTTAGAAGACTCCTCCAGTATGCAGCATGGACAGGCTGCTGAGCAGACCTCAACCCTGCCTCAAGCCAATTACCTAACACATTTCCTGTTTCTCCCCATGAAATGTGCCCACACTTTGGACTCGAGACATCATTGTGTGACCAGTAGACAAAAAGAGACAGAAGCCTTGTTCAAAGTTGTAAGGTTTCTGGATGAATGCATTATGTTACTGAGCCAAGGGCAGCAAGTCAGTCACTGAAAATATACAAGTCAGGAGTCAAGTCCAGGTTGAATCACTGAAGTGACGTAAGTCCAACTTGAGTCCAATTCAATTGACTCAAGTCTATATCACTACATCTTCTCGGACTTTCCAGGCTGTAACACAACTGAGCGCATGGAGAGGGTTGGTTCCCCTACAGGGCTCCCTAGAAATGACTTTCATTCCTATCTGTTGGAAAGCAGGTGAAGACGATCCCACGTAGGGATACTCTTCCCTTCTTTAGTGAAAAGGACTCTCTCACAGGTAGGATAAACAGTTCTTTTCTCAGATTTTATGTAGACCTTCCCTCCAATTCTCTTAAGGCTTCAATACTTGCAGTAGGAACTTTAAGGTAAATGATTCCACCCTTTTGTCTTTGGCTTTGCACACTGCTGGAATGCAGATTCTCCTTCCAGCCATATCTCTGAAACTGAATTTGGTCATTGGGCTGAAAAAGTTTCCTCACCCTTGTTTTAAATGGAGATGCCAATTTTTCAACCTGAGACCTTTAGATTTCTTTCCTGCATTCAGAAGCTCCATTCTTTGGGAATAGGCACACAGAGCAAGATGCTGTGTACTGGAGCTACTGGTTCCAGACTGAAGATGAAGTGAGTAGACATTACAACAAGAAACATAGCTAGCTGGATGCCCCTCCAGCATCTGGTCACATATCTATATTTGCGCATGGCATTTGCTTGTAGTTCACAACCAAGCTAAGGAAATACATGTTGAAACTCGTTTATTAAAACAATGTGTCCTCAACAGAAATCACAGCTCCTTTTTCAGTACTCTCTTTAAAGAGAGTTGGCTTGTGCAGTCTTCATCATTTTGCTTATTTCTCAATTTTAACTTTGGGTGGCAACTTAACTTCTGTAAGAATCAATAGTTACCAATTAAAAATTGAACCCTCCCAAGCTTGGCTCATTCATTTTGCTGCATCCTTACTTCTCTAGAGCTCAGATTTTCCAATCCTCCAAAATGTATGTCACAGTATCTATCAATCTGGTTGATGTCAAATGTACTTATAGATTAATCTCTTCACACTACAGTGGGCTTTCTACCACCTGCTGTATGTAACGGTCTTTGGTTCCCTGTAAATCAGCTTTAAATGTATTTATTTTAAAATCAATATTTGTGCCTGCAAATGTGTGGCTATTTCTGAAGAGTGCTTTCTCAGGAATGCTGTGCTTGGGGTATAGCTTAAATCCAATTAAATATTGAAGCAAGGCTTATGAACTGTAATTTTTAACACTCTATTTTTTGTTTCTTTCATTTTAGTTGTAAACACACACTACACTAATCAACTGGAATGGAGCATGTGTTTACTCCACTGGAATGTCTGCTTCCCACTGGTATTGTACCTAGTGCTTACATTTCTTTTAAGAATGTTTCTTTCGCAAATACATCCTGTGTCTCATTCTGAATAGCTACGTTAGTGTCTTGAAAGACAAGGGAGTTACTAATATTTGCCTTGACAGAGTTAGGGAGAATTGCAGTGATAATCACAACAAAAACTCTAGTGACACTGTAGGCTAAGAAGTTTTGTTTAGCATAAACTTTCACAGTCTGGAGCTTACTTTTGACGCAACTAATGCTGTGTCTTGCAAATCCACAAAATTTGATTCCAAATAAAATATGTTAGTATTTAGGGTATCACTAGACCAGTGGTTCTCAACCTGTGGGTCCCCAGATGTTTGTGGACTTCAGCTCCCAGAAGCCCTGAGCATTGACCATAGTGGCTGGGGCTTCTGGGAGCTGAAGTCCACAAACATCTGGGGACCCACAGGTTGAGAACCACTACACTAGACTGTATTGTCCTTAATGTTTGGAAATAGTGACAAACTAAGGGCAGAACATGCTTTTGAAGAACACTTGATTTGTGGGTCTTGCATAAACTAAGAAAGCAGCATGGTTGTATTCAGACCACAGCTCACAGAAGATAGACATTAATTTGGGTTTTGACTTGAAGAACTTAATGAACCTACGAGGATTCCTAACTGTGTGCCCCTAATACCGTCAATTAGAGGTAAAGTAACGTAGGGATGTCAGTTGTTTTCAGTGGAAGCATCTTGGGCTGGGTGGTGGGTGGTAGGTGGCTAATGTCAACTGAATGACTGATAGTACCAGGAAAAGATTTTTACCATGGCTTTCTTACATGTTAAATCCTGAGGATACTGCTGGGTGCCTATTCTGTTTTTGTTGTTCTGTTTCATTATTTTTTGCATTTTAAAATGCCCTGGCAATATTTATGCATTTGATAGACTGAGAAAAAATATTTTTTAATTTTTTTTTTAGTTTTCCAAAGGAGTAACTATGTTAGTTTGTTGAAGCAAAAACACAAACAGGCCCATAACATTTATTGCAGCATTTATTGGAGTCCAATAAATGTGAAATTTTCAAGTGCCATGGGAGTCTCGGTTGTTTAAATTAAGAACATTTCCCACCTGGCAACATACACTGATGCTGCTTTTAGGAGGAAGGGGAGTCTCTCTCTTTTTCACCAACCTGGAAAAATATGCTCCCAGTGCTCCTGGTGCCTGGCTTACTGAAATGGCACTGGGAAAGGAGAGGTGTGTCCCCTTTCTTTTCCCCAGATTCCTTTCTCCTCTTACTGAGAGGAACATAGGCATTATGAAACGTGCTGCATAATTGAAGTGAGCATTACAAGTTGCTGAGATTTATATTTGAAGCAAGGATTATATGACTTTGAGAGTACAAGTTCACCACTCTGCCTGCTTTTCCTCACTACCTGAAGATTCTGCATTGGTTAGGCCTCATTTGGAATACTGCATCCAGTTCTGGGTGCCTCAATTCAAGAAGGATATCGACAAGCTGGAGCATGTCCAGAAGAGGGCAACCAAAATGGCGAAGGGTCTGGAAGCCATGCCCTATGAGGAACGGCTTAGGGAACTGGGTGTGTTTAGTCTGCAGAAGAGAAGGTTAAGAGGGGACATGATAGCCGTGTTTAAATATTTGAAGGGATGTCATGTTGAGGAGAGAGTGGGCTTGTTTTACACTGCTCCAGAGACTAGGACAAGGAGCAATGGAGTCAAGCTGCAGGAAAGGAGATTCCACTTGAACCTCAGGAAGAACTTCCTGATGGTCAGAGCTGTCCGGCAATGGAATATGCTGCCTTGGAGTGTGGTGGAGTCTCCTTCTTTGGAGGTTTTTAAGCAGAGGCTGGATGGCCATCTGTTGGGAATGGGTGTTCCTACATGGCAGGGGGTTGGACTCGATGGCCCCTGGGGTCTCTTCCAACTCTATGATTCTATGATTAAAAGTACTGGTCCATAATACGTTCATGGTGTGAGTTAAGAATGTGCTGGTTCAGAGAAATGCTTGATACTTCCCTGCTTTGACTTGAACTTTTGAAAGATGAATATTTTAACAAAGTCTGAACTGTTAATTCTAATAGGTTTCTCCCACCCTGTCCCCAGTGACATCTGGCAATTCATTCCTCTTTAAGTGTAGCAAAGCCATATAATGGTTTAGGTGAGAACATCCATGGTCCAGTGCTGATACCTGAGTTCATCTGAAGTGAGTTTCCAGGAAACAAAGAAACAGTTGTAGTTAATGAGCACAAATGTGGTGACAGTTCCTTGCACATGTGGGGGGACACAGTACTAGTCCCCGAAATCAGCCATCTTAAGAAACACTGTTCTAGGTAACTGTCTAAAAATCTAAAACTCTCTTCCTGTGGAGAGAGGAATTGTGTTGCTATCTCCCAGTGCACTGAGCTTTCCAGAAAAAAATAAACATGTTATGGTATGAATAATGTTATCTGATTTAACATATTTGGTTTAAATATTATATTCAAATATATTCAAAACTTTATGTGGAAATTATTTTATTAGAATGTTTGTAATAATTTAAAGAGAATAATGTATAATTACCTAAAAATGATTATATACTTTTTTTAAAAAAAGAATACATATGCATAGAGAACTGTACTTGATATATCAACAGTTTAACTTTCTTTTGCTGAGGTATAATCTTTAGCTGCACTTGCTCATTCTCTGCACTACTAATCAGTTCCATTTCAGTTTGAGAGAAAAATAGATTCAATACAACTGGTTGAATATTTTAGTTCACTAAAGGATGTTTGTGAGACTGTGACGTAGGCAGCTTCTCACATTTTGTCTTGACTACTTGTGTTTGTGACTGGTAGAGTAGAAGCAAGTTGAGCAGTGTGCTCATTTCTGTTCTTCTGAGCACAATGATTTTATCACTGCTTATCTCCTTAGAAGAACAAGTAGAAGTTCATACCCTATATTCAGCACATCTAACATGATTGACTGCAGTATAACAACTCAGACAAGTATGGGTAAGCATATGGTGTGGACATTTTTCCATGATAAAATATAGCATTGGAAAAGTTTCTGGAAAATTTCCAGATGCTCCACGTTTTAGCTGTCTCCACAGTGCTGCTTTCTTATATACTCATTAATTGGAGTATTGCTTTCCACCTTGGTTTCCTGTTAATTTTAGATATGAACAAAATCATTTGCTGGTAATTCTTGGAAATATCTTGTGGTATCACTGTGTACATAGGGGTTGTGAATCTTCTGAACTAAAATATAGCAAATAAACTGGGAGGAGAAATGTGCAAAACTTGGTGTGGGGAGTAAATTGCAACCATTTTGGACCCCATAGGCAGAAACACTTAAGCAGTGTCTTCATTGCTTTGCTGCTGCATCCACTGTGAGTGAATGCCATCACTGTTCTTCTTAGCTTGGAGGAAGAACAGCAGTATGCCTGTGATTGGTCTTTTGGTTGTTGCATGATTTCCAAACATAAGAAATTTCCAGACATAACACATAAAAGTGAACCTACAGAAAATAATTGGATTCCTCAGTCCATGAGAGCTCTTATTCAAGACCTTAAATAGGTCTGTTTGACAGTATCTACAATTCTTTTCCTACTACAGTCCTTCTTCCACATTTGAGGGTTTGACCTTTGCGAATTTGATTATTCCCAAGATATGCATGTGCTTTCCTCTCCATTCTCCTCCTTCCATTCCCTTGCCTTCTTGCCTGGTTGCATGTGCCTTCCTTCTCTGCCTTCTCCTCTATTCTTTGCCTTTTGCCCAGAGACAGAAAAGGAAGGCAGATGTGCCTGGGCAAAGGGTGAGGGAAGCGGGGATGTTCACATGCCTCCCCCTTTCCTGTGCCTTTTGCCTGGGTGCCGAGAACATGCATGGGACAAAAGGTAAGGGAATGGGGGTAAGGCATGCATGTGCCTCCCCCATTTCCTTGTCTTTTGCCCTGGCACAAAGAATGCATGCCAGAGCAAAAGGCAAGGGAATGAGAGCAGGGATCTCTGGAAGGGAATGGGAAGGGAAGAGCAGGGGATTGTTATTTGTAGTTTTTCCACTTTCATGAGGGTTCTGTGCTCCAAACCCTCATGAAAGTGGAGGGCCGCTGTAGATAGAATAGGAGCTATGTGTGTAATAGAATCTAGTATTCAACAGAAGTTAAGTGAGTAAGAGAGCCAGCATGGTGTAGTGGTTTGAGCATTGGCCTAAGACCTGGAGATTCCTGGCTCAGCTATGGAAACCCACTGAGTGACCTTGGGCATATCACACATGCTCAGCCCCAGAAAATCCTGTGATAGGTTTGTCCTAGGGTCAGCATAAAATAGAAAAGACTTGAAGGCACACAACAGTAAATGAGTAAAAACTGTGATCTGTCCATTGTAGTGCTTTGAGTCTTTTAACTGAACAGCATTTCAAATTATTTTATTTTCCAAGTTAGTGGCCTGTCACTGCTGCCTTATTTTATAGACATAATGAGACACGTCATTTGATGTAGTTATTTAATTTTCCTATGATTTTTGACAGTTGGAGTCTTCATTTGCAGATCTTTTTTCGATACCATGTGTTTGTGGCAGATGTCTGTCTTAATTAAACATACTAATTGCAATTTATAGTCTGCACAATGCTCATATTTCTATCATATGTATTGAAGAATTCAGTCTCTAAAAAAATTCCTGTGTGTTTGTCTGAACATTCAAAGTGTTCTCATGCAGCACACACATTAGCCTGTAATGGGTTAATTTCCAGATAGGCAGCCTATTACTCATGTACCACTAAAGGCACAGGAAAATAAGGAGATGTTGGGTATTTGGAGGGTTTGCTTTGGCAAGGAGTCAGATGAGCATTCCTGCCCACATGATGATCTGTCATTTCCTGTTTCCTGGTTCAGTAAATTAGAGGAAAAACCTGAAGAGAGCAGGATCTTTCATATATTGAATATGACTTGTGACTCATTTCCTGAAACAGTTGTCTGTCATAAGATGTGTGTATGTACAGCACCCAACATGCGTTACCTGACATGAAAAGCTGAGGAGGCCTGGTTTTCACTCAGAGTGAGTAGATATAAGGTGTTACAGTGACCATTCTTGTTGCTTTGATATCAACAGAGGGCTTGGGGCAGACCAAAGATGAGTCCATAGCCTCTCTGGCATAGGGGAACTTGAGACATTTCATTCAATTCCAGAATCTGCAAACAGCTTAAATGAAGATAATAGGGTCATTTATTTACTCCATCTTATCCCTCCCTCAAATTATAATTTGCTCCTGTTTTCACAACTGTTCTGTTTGATTAGATTAAACTCAGAGGAGCCGGTCTCTTTCAATGAGTTTTATGATAGAATGGAACTGTGACCTTGAATTTCTTTGGTCCTAGCCCAGCATTGCTTTCTGTGTACTGTCGGCTTCTCAGTAATAAATCATTGGTGCAGATTAATTTAGTAATTTCAAAAGTTTCTGATATAATGATCATTGTTGTTAGCCGACATCAGGTCGACCTTGACCTATGGCGACCCTATGAATGTGAGACCTCCAAGCCATTCTTTCATCAGCTGCCCTGCTTGGGTCCTGCAGATTCAGAGAGATGTCTTCCTTGAGTGAATCTATCCATCTGTAATGCAGTCTTCCTCTTTACTTCCTGTCTTTGACATTGCCAAGCACAATGGTCAAGTACAATGGTCTCAGTTTAGTCATCTCGGCTTCTAGGGAGAGCTCAGGCTTGATTTGCTCTAGGACCCATTCATTTATCTTTTTAGCAGTCCAGGATGTCTGTAGAACTCTTCTCCAGCACCACATTTTGAATGAATTGATTTTCTTCCCTTCAGTTTTCTTCACTGTCCAGCTTTCACAATTGTACATAGAAACTGGAAATACAATGGCACGGACAATCCTAACTTTAGTATTCAGTGATATATCTTGATACATCAGGATCTTGTCTAGTTCCTTAATAACTGCCCTTCCAAATCCTAGTTTCGTGACTTCATGATGCAGCCAAGAGATGGAAAATTTTGAACTATTTCAACACCATCATCTACTTTAAAGTTATGTAAATCATCTGTGGTCATAATTTGTTTCCTTAATGTTCAACTGTAAACATGCCTTTGCACTTTCTGCGTTGACATTCTCCAGTAAGCGTTTCAAGTTTTAGCAGAAAACAGCAAACAGTATGGTGTCATCTGCATATCTCAAATAGTTGATTTTCCAGTTTTTGTGCCTGCTTCCTCCTAGTCTAATCCTGCTTTACATAAGATATGTTCAGCATACAAGCTAAACAGATAGAGTGATAAAATGTAACCTTGCCTAACCCCCTTGGCAATTGAAAGCCTTTCCATTTTTCTGTTTTGTCTTCTTGTTCTAAGTGTGGGTTATGCGTCAGGACTGTACATGTTGTCGTGCACACGTTTCTTTAAGAGCAATCCACAGTTTTTCTTGATCTACATAATCAAAGGTTTTGCTATGATCTGTGAAATACAGACTGATTTTGTTTTGAAATTCTTTATCCATTATCCAACACTTGTTCGCAATATGATTGCTATTGTCTTTTCCTTTCCTGAACCCACCTTGAACATCTGGCATTTCTCACTCCATGTATGGTGGAAGTCTTTGTTGTTGAATTTTGAGCATGACTGTCTCCATGGGAAATTAATACAGTGGTCCTGTGGTTACTGCAATCCTTGGTGTCCCCTTTCTTGGGAATTGAAATGCATATTGAGCATTTCCAATCTGTGGGCGATTCTTTTGTTTTCCATATTTATTGACAGATTTTAGTTAGAACTGGAATAGATTCTGTCTCTGTAGGCTGAAGCAGTGCTACTGATATGCTGCCTGTTCCTGGTGATTTATTTCTTCCAAGTGCTCTGAGTGCAGCTTTCACTTTACTTTCTAAAACTTTCATCTTCATATGTTGTTCATGATACAAAGATGCATATAAATTTATGCTTTTTGATATGATAGGAATACAAGTCAATGATTTTCATTGTTCAGGCTGCACTCTCTTCTCCCATATTGTTTACCATGTCCCTTCTTATAATTCTGACTTTATCTGCTTATTATCTTTTTGTCATGTTTGATGTGTCAACAGACAAGAGCATTAAATTAAAACAGTGATAAAAACGTTATCCATGTGAGAAGATTATGTGTGTTTTGGTCTGTTTGAGAAAGTTGGCATGGATAATAATAAAGTGTTTCTGCCAGAATTTAAGGAAAGAAGTTTTTTTTTCCTGCAGTACTGAATTATTTGCTATGAATGCCATTAAAATATTCAGATATTTATTTTATAAATGTAACATTTTCATATTTGTTAAAACAAAGCGGTGTGTCACCAGTTGCGCTGAACTTTGCTTTGCAATGTTGGTGGTAATTTTGTGTAAGTATTACCAGAACCAGCTCAGGAAAAGCTAAGTGTTGTATGAATTGGTGTCGAATGTAATAAACATTTCTGAATTATAATATTTTTGCAATCCTTACAATAGCCCCAGGTAGCAGTATGATTATGCATATATTGAACACGGTAAGACTGAAGTAGACAGGACTGTTGCTAGTGATGAGTTGATATTTAAACCAGGAATGTTTACCCAATACCAGCAACAAGAATTTCATTTCAGAAATGATTGTTAATTAACCAGACAAAAATTATATTATAGAAGGATCTGAAGGTAACTGTCAAGAAGAGTATTTCATTGTCTATTTACTGTTTTTCTCAAGAATCAGATGTTTTTGATTTTATGGCTAACCTGTGTCAAAGGATCCAGAAGAAGCCTGTGAATGCCATAAGAAATAGAAGAAAGTAGAAGACAGATTTTGGAGAAGGCAGAGCCAGCCTCAGGTGGTTTGCTGCCTGAGAAGAACAAAATTCCTTCACTTCTTTCCTTGTACAGAAGCTGACTGGACTGGCAGTTAAGTCTGGCAGTGAAACAGCGCCCTCCACAACACTGGAGGGGTTGTTTACTTCAAAGAATTTGGTACTTAAAACAAGGAATGCACTTAACAGTTGTAAAACAGACAGGAAGATCCCTTTCTCACCTATGTGTCAGGTCACAAGTTTGCGTCAGAGAATTTAGAAGATGGAATGGTCATATACAGCTGATGTGACCCCCTCCCTTTAAGGGAAATGGAGACCATTCAGGATGACAATAGAGATTTTTCCCAAATCAAAAGTTGGGCTTTCTTCATTTTTTTTTTAATTGCACCTGAGGTAGCTACCTCACTCTGCCTAATGGCCGGCATGTCCTAAAGGTATTCCTAATGTCAGATATATAAAATTGGGTTACATCTTGTTCTAAGGTGGTTACATTAGGAGAGAAAGAAAGTAAGGGAAAAGGCAGGGGACAAAGTGGAGAAAAGAGCTAAGAAAAAAAGAGTTAAAGGATTGAGAAGAAAATTACATTCATACATGGTAAGTTATTAACTATGATTACATGTGTATTTTGCTTTCATGATATTGATGATCTGGCAGCTTGTGTTTCCTTTCTCTGTAAAAATTGACCCAATAAACTGAGCCTTAGAAAGCCTGAACACTGAAATAAATGGCCCCTACCTCCCCTTTAAGTTAGCATTACAGTAACTTGTTTAAATATTTGAAGGGATGTCATGTCAAGGAGGGAGCGGACTTATTTTTCTCTGCTCCAGAGACTAGGACAAGGAGCTATAGATTCAAGCTGCAGGAAAGGAGATTCCACCTGAACCTCAGAAAGAACTTCCTGATGGTCAGAGCTGTCCAGCAGTGGAATATGCTGCCTCAGAGTGTGGTGGAGTCTGCTTCTTTGAAGGTTTTTAAGCAGAGGCTGGATGGCCATCTGTTGGGAGTGCTTTGATGTGTGTTCCTGCATGGCAGGGGGCTGGATTGGATGGCCCCTGGGGTCTCTTTCAACTCTTTGATTCTGTAACTTAAAACTTCAGTTGAGCATTTAGAAATACAATTTAGACATTGAAAGAAAAAGGGTAGCCAGAGTTATTAAAGGAACACAAACATAGCAAATAGAAAAGTTACAGGTGTAAAAAAATTTGTGTTTTATGTTTATGTCTTCAATGCTAGAAATCTGGGTGCTAAAGGAGAATTTCGTGGGGCATAAAATTCTTGCTGGGGAGGGCATTGCCTGGTTTTGCCTCCCCTATTTCTCCCCCTGCCAAAAGGAGGCCCTAGGATAAGAAGAATTAGGATTGGAGGATTTGCATTACATGGTTCTCCGATGGCGGGAAAAAGATGTTGAGACCTTACCTGAAATGGAGGAATAGTATTTGTGTTTCTAGAATGCCCTGAGACAGGCACAGCCTTTTCAAAATGTCAGGTCCTTTAAGATTGAAAGCTGGTATCCCAATTCCCATCCCTGACTCTTGGAGTCTTTCTATTCAGTTTTTTAATTTTCATTGATTCATTGATTATATCTTCTGGTTCTCTATATCACTGGGTCCACAGAGCCATCGCAAGCGCTTTGCGAAACCCTACTGCTGGACATGAACAGCAGTGGCGGCAACGGTGGTAGCGCAGGAGGTATGTGTGTGAAAATACCAAATCTGGTCCCTTCCTTCTCCTTCTTGGTAAAACACCACACATCTTCCTGGGCTGTTTTTTTGTGGCACATGAGGCTGCCACTGCTGCTGCCAATTTTCTGCTCATGTCACTTTCTCCTCTGCCAGAAAAATGGCACCATGTGGAAAAATTAACATAGCTCCTGCCTCCCTCACAAGGACCCATGTGCACATGCCCCTTGCAAGACCCTAAGCATGTAGCTGCAGTGTGAAGGAAGCAATGTAGCCAAGAAAAGCACACCAATGATGGCTGGGGCCTGGAGGCGAACAGAGACTCTTACTGCCATGCCTCTCAGCTGGCCCTCACATTTTCGCTGTTGACTGCAAAAGGGACCGTGGCTGCTAGGATTGCTGGACCAGAAAGAAAACCAGTCTTCCCACCCCACTCTTTCCACATTCCCCTAACCTCCTCTTCAGGATGCTGTGGCACTTCAGCATTGTTTTGCTGGCAGATCAGTTGCTTGGTGAATCCCTCTCTTTACCAGCCCCCTTTTAATATGATTCAATATAATCTTATAGGAGGGCAGATTGGTTGTGTACACAAGGAGATTGGGGGACCACTTGGAGGTGTTTTGGCCCAAACCTACTTGCAAATGTGGAGGCTGTGGGCATCAAGGGACACAGCAGGTGTGTGCATATATCCAAACTGCTCCCTTGTTAGCAGTTTTGGTGCCCATATCTCCACTCCCCCCCCCCGCTGCCATGTCCCTGACAAAAGGTATATATGCAACAAACCCAAACTGACTCTGGAGACCAGGGTTTCAATTCCCACTTGGCCAATAAAATCCACTGGTTGACCTCAAGCAAGTCACATTCTCTCAGCCTCAGAGAAAGGCAGAGGCAACAAATCTTGCCAAGAAAACACCCATGATAGAGTCACCATAGGGTCAGCATAAGTCAGTTTTCAAAGGGGAGAGACTTAATGGCTAGAAAGAATCTCCCCCTTTCAGAAGCACTTTATTGTGTATTTTCAGATCAGTTCTCATTTATGGCAACACTAAGCTGAACTTATCACAGGGTGTTGGGGGGGCAATGTTTGTTCAGAGGGGGGTTGCCTTTGCCTTCCTCTGAGGCTCAGAGAATGTGACTTGCCCAAGGTCACCCAGTATCTGAGTGGGAATTTGAATCCTATTTTCCAGAAGCCTTTAATAAATAATAAATATTTGAGTATTTAAATCTTAAGTAAAGTCTTGGGGTCCCTGGCAACAAATTATATTTACAAGGGGTTCCCAGTAATGAAAAGCTTAAGAACCACTGCTCTGTATTATTATTTGAGGTGAGCTGCAATACGTTCTTTTATACTTCTTTTTATTTATTACTGGCACTGCGCTGAACACTTGAGTACTCAAGTAAGTGTTCCCCAACCCCATTTCTTCCTCTCTTGACCTCTCCCTCTCTTTTCTCACCCTACTTTCATTCCACTCTTCTTTTCCTCCACTGCTTCAGTGAGTTGCATGCTTTCAGGGATTTGGTAAGTTTGGAACTGTTAATTCAGCACCAGGAGATCCAACTAGCTCAGCTGGTGCCCTCTCCACTTTCCATTCTGAGGTTCTTTGCCTTTCCCAAGTCTTCTCCCTGCTTGCTTTTCCACATTTTGTTGTGTACAGTCTGGAATTGGAATGGATTTATCACCACTTGATGTACCAAAACAGTGTAACATCATATGATCACTACATGACGTATACAACACTGGAAAAGTGCAAAACATTTTAACTTTGGCACTTGTTGGTTGCATTTGTATTTATGCCCCTTTGCTGTGACAAACCTAACTAAGCTCTTGTGCAACTAACTGCATGTTAGAAACTACATAAGTAGTTAGAATAGAGGCTACCTGTGTGCAGTTCCAGTATCACATGATCTCAGATTAAAGATACTTGTGAAGAGGCATTAGTCCAAGTTGGGCTTTAAAAATATTGCAAATTATAAACATCTCTTTGAGCACTGTTAAGTTCAGTATTACAAAATAGAAGGAATGTAGCTCAAATACAACTCTGCCAACCTAGAGAAGGCCATTCACCATAACTCAGCTACTGAGTAAGGAGAACATTAGTCAGAGGCCAGTTGTAACTCTGAATTGGAGATATCTGCAGATGAGTTGGGAGAAAATGTTCATGGGATGGCATCATTGAATCATAGAATCAGAGTTGGAAGGGGCTTCATGCAGGGTCTCCAGCCAAAGCATCTCCAGCAGGTAGCTGCCCAGGCTCTTTTTAAAGCTGTCCAGAGAAAGAGACACCTATCATCTCTCTAGGCAATTGATTTCATTGTTGAACTGCTCTAATAGATTTCAAACTAATAGATTTCGATTGAACTTCTAATGTTCAATAGAAATCTATTATCTTGAAATTTCAAACCATTAGACCTGATCCTGCATGGTGGGGCAGCGCAGAACAGACCTGCCCCTTCCACACTGTGACAGCTCTTGAAGTATTTAAAGAGTGCAACCAATGTGACTCCTCAGTCTTCTCTTCATCAGGTTGAACATACTTAACTCCTTCAAGCTTTCCTCATATGTTTAGTTCTCTTCCATATCTCTTGTCTTTGTTGCCCTTCCTGCTCCAACTTGTCTATATCTTTCTTTAAATGAGGCACCCAGAACTGAATGCAGTACTCCAGATGAGACCTGACTAACACAGAATACAGTGGGACTGCTGCTTGCCTTGATTTGGAAACGTGCGTCTATTAATATAGGCAAAAATAACATTTACCTTTTTTGCTACAGCATCATATTACTGGTTTATGTTCAACATAGGACCTTGAAATTATTGTTGATCATTTTGGCATGTGAGTACTTCTGATCCATATCTATACCTATATCTATACCTGTGCATTTGTTTTTTTGTGGGCTAAATGTAGAATTCTCTATTTGTCTCAACTGAATTTCACATTATTAATTTCTGCTCAGTTTTCTAGTTTACCTTCCAATGTGTTAGCCACCTCTCTCAGTTTTCTACCATCTGCAAACTTAATAAGAATTCCTTCTACCCTGTCATCTAAATCATTGATAAAAATGTTGAAGAGTAATGGCCCTATGACAGAACCTTGAGCCACTCATGCAAGACGACCTTCCAGTTGAAATGTAGCCATTGATGACAACTCTTTGAACATGGTTTTCCAACCGGTTATAGATCCATATGACAGTGTTCCCATCAATTCCACATTTAATCAGTTTGCTAATCAAGACCTTATCAAATGCTTTGCTGAAATCCAGATAAAAGGCATCCACAGCATTCGCACCATGTACTAAGCTAGTGACCTGGTAGAAAAACAGATGTAAGATTAGTTTTGTAGGACTTCATCTTGACAAACCCACATGGGCTCCTACTGATCGCTGTGTTGTCATCAAGATGCTTGCAGACAGACTCCTGTGTAGTCTTCTAATACCGTTTCTTATATTGACATTAGGTTGACTGGCCTGTAGTTTCCTGGATCTTCTTTTTTACACCCCCCTTTTTTTTCTTTTTTTTGAAAAGAGGGCCAGCACTGCCTCAAGTGGTCAGCTGTTCCTGGCTACCATCGTTGCCATTTTCCCACCCAGATATTCAAAAAGGCCTTTTACTACTTTACTCAAAGAAAGGGATGGTTCCTTTTTGATAAGAGTTACCGTAAGAAAGTAAGAGTACTTACTTTGAATTGTGGGTAAATCAACCTAGTTTTTTTGGGTCAAATTTTTAAAAATAAAAGTTTTAGACTTATACAAGAATATATACAGTAGTTTTTGAGTAGTTCTGCCTTTTCATTGTGATCCATTAGCAGTTTGCATCCTCATGGAACAGCTATCCCACTGTGTCCTTGGTCATTCTCTTACCTCGAAAGTATCTGAAACTCCCATTTTTGTTGTTATTTGCTTGGCTTGCCAATCTCATCTCATTTGGAGCTTTAACTTTCCTTATGCTATTTCTGCAAGCTTAGGCTACACATCTGTACTCTTCCTTGGCGATTCATTCTTCCTTCCATTCTTTATTTTTTTTTCTTTTTACTTCCTCCTTGAGTTTGCCGTGCAACCACATTGGTTTTCTCAGGTGTTGCCCGTTTTGCTTCTTCCATGGAATTGTTTGTGATTGTGCTTTTTGAAATTCTTTCTTCAAGAAGTTCCATCCTTGCTGAGTGTCTTTCGCCTTTAGAATGGGATTCCACCCATTGATTCCCTGAACTTGTTAAAATCAGTTTTCCTGAAATCCAACGTCTGTGTTCGACCATATGCTTCATTGCTCTGTCTCACAATTGCGAATTCTAGTATTATATGGCCACTTCCCCCTAAAGTATTGACTACTGTGATTCCAGTGACCAACTCTTCCCTGTTGGTTAGGATCAAGTCCAAGATTGCTAATCCCCTTGTTCCTTCTACTTTTTGAAATAAGAAATTATCTGCAAGACAGATCAGAAGTTTGTTGGAGAGCCTATTCTTAGCAGAGTTAGTCTCCCAGGAGATAACAGGGTAATTGAAGTCCCCTCATAACTACTAATTCTTGCATCTTTGAGATTTCCGAGATTTATTTTTGAAAAACATCATGTATCACCTTTTCTTGGGACATTTCTGCACTACACTGTTGTAGTGCTATTATTCCACTTTCAACATTGTGTGGAATTCTAGGGTTTGTAGTTTACTGAAGCCAAGGAGTTCTCTGGCTGATAATTCCAAATGCCCCTCCCTAAACTGCAAACCCCAGGATTCCATAGGATGTGGAAAGTGGAATAATAGCACTATAACAGTGTAGTGCAGAAATGGTCTTGGTTTGATGGCCTGTGGTAAACTCCTACCACATTGTTGCACTTCTTTCTTTCTTTCTTTCCTTCTTTCTTTCTTTCTTTCTTTCTTTCTTTCTTTCTTTCTTTTTCTTTTCATCCAAATACTGTCAACTGGTCCACTATGATCACTTTCATGGATTTGTGTACAATTGCATTCTCTTTGAAATATTATGCTATTCCCCCTCCTTTTCCACCACACCTGTTCTTTTTGAATATGTTATATGCTTTAATATTCTAATTATGGGAGTCATCCCACCAGGTCTCATTTATGCCTATAAAATAATATTTTCCTTCCTGAACTAAGATTTCAAATTTGTCTTGTTTTTTCCCCAAACTTCCAAATGCCTGAAGCTTTTTTTTTGTGATGTACAGGATAGCTCTGACTTCAGTGAATTGAGATTAGAAGTGTTAAGGCACCGTGCAACCCCCCATGATTGGCATCGTTTAATTAGCAAATATTAGTTTGGCACTATATTAATTGGCATTGATATAAAAGTATACTTGAGATAATGGTAAGATCATGCTGGAAAAAGCAAATTACTAACCGTAAATGTGTCATGGCAGGACAGGTCAGCCACCTACCTCTTAGGCAGGAGACCCAGTCAGTTCATGACAATAGCACAGCCACTCTGAATACAGTAGGCATGAAACACCAAGCTGGACTCTCAGAGCTGAAATAGGGAAGTTCCCACCAAATTGTTATTGTCTTAACCCTGATCTCTGTATACCTGGACACTTCCCTTTTGTTTCCCCATCTCTCCGCAATACTCAGCTATTACAACAACCATTATCCCCTTGTCACTCAAACACTAAGATCGTTGACTCCATCTGGACTCCATTGTTTGTGTTGCAACTCCCATTTGTCTTCCTAGCTGGGAGTGCGAGTCACAATCTAACCCAGAGGATATTTTTGGATACAAATACCACTGTCCAGTGCAGTCTTTCGCCATTCTAAACGTCACTCTGTCCATCCGATTCCTGAACAAGAACTGTCCTTAGGTTCCAGCCTAAGCCATGTTGCTTCTTTCTCCTCTTCTTTCCGGACTGGTAAATATCGCTGGAATCCCTCAATACCCTCTCTCTCCCTTTCCTCCCTTTCCTTCCATTATGTGAATGTGTGAACGTTTGACCTTTTGCGTGCCTGTGGAAAGCTTAATAAAACATATTTTTAGTTTACATTTTTACTCTTCAGCTGGTTCTTTCCTGAAAAGCCCATAAACACTGGTAGGTAAGATCTCACTAAGTTGCCTCCCTCTTGTAAGCCTCCAGTTTTTGAGCTAATCATTCCCCACTTTTGAACAGAAGTTCCAGCATTATCAGTTGGCCCTTGTGGCACCCATGGTTTGGAGTAACAGAAGTTTCAAAAGCTTTGGTCAGGAACATTGAAGAAATAGCACAGATACCTTGGCTTTGCCAAGACTAAATATACAGTGGGTTTGCAGTAACTTACAAACTATAACATTTCAAATTAACATGCGCTGACACTTCGTTTGATGGCTATCCATAACAACTCCTTTCCCCAGCTATTCCATTGCCCTTCCATTTTGTCATTCAGCTTGCAAGCAGATCAGCCTTGTAGCCAAGTCTGTTCACCTGCCTATGTCCTCTTGTCGCAGTTCATTACAATAACAGCCCTGTGTTCCCAGCACACCACTCACCAGCCAATCCCATCATCCCTTCATAGCACAGTAAAGCCTGCAAAGTGTCGAAACAAGCCAGCAACCTAAGAGCTTGACAGAGAGAACAAAAACAACCTGACATTTCTCATTTATTTGCTCTGTTCTTTTGTGGATCCCATTTTCTTCCTCAGTTTCTTCTCTAGACTTCAGACCCTTGTGTTTAGAGCTTGCCTTTGGAATGATGTTTGAGCTATTATCTCTAGCCCTTCAATGATTTAGTTTAAACCCTTCTTGATCCACCTTACCATGCTACTAATAAAGCCATTCTTCCCAGCTTTTGTGAGGCGCAACCCATCTGTAGCCAGTAGTCCTCTAAGAAGTGAAAACCATGGTCCCAGAAGCCAGACTTCTCCCATTTATATCAACTATGTAACCGCTCATTCACTTTTACTGTCTTCCTATCCTTCTATTCCACTAGCAGAACTGAGAAGAATACCACATGTGCATCAAATCTTTCAGTTTCCTGCACAAAGCTCTGTAGTCAGAGGCGATCTGCTCAAAGGTGTCCTTTGCTGTGTTGTTGGTACCCACATAAATAAGGGGAAAGGGATACTGATCTATTTTCCTGATGATTTTTGACAAGTTGGCAATAACATCCTTATGTGTATGCCACAAAGATAGCCCAATTCTGAATTCATGTTGTCAGGCTGGCACACAGGTGCCTCTGTATGCTTGAGCAACATGTCTCCAAATACCAGTACCTTACTTTTCTTCTTGCTGTGGTTAGTGGTTACTTTGACCCCTTCCATGGCATGTGGTATCCCTTGTTGCTGGTTTGCTGTTTGGGTATCTTCGCTGCTCTTATCCTCCTAAAGATGTAGGAAGTAATGCTTAGTTGGAGAGTTCTGAATCCTTTCTGTATGATCTGCTCCTGACTGTGACTGTTGTCCAGGGTGTTTCCTCACTATTACAGGCCCTCTCAGGACATGATGAGAAACAGTAGATGAAAAGCCGATGTCCCTGACTGTTGATTGTGCAGATTAGTCACTATTCTGCTGCCACCACAGTTGCCTGACTCTGAATTCTCTCTCTGTCCACACACTCCTCACCTACGAGACCTTCTTCTTCCCTCATTGAAACTTACATTTCAACTTAGGGCTGAGAATCTCTTGGCTGGTTGCTCAGCTTGAAGACACGTAGCACGAACAGCCAACTGCTCTTGAGATTCACTTTGGAAAAATGAGAATGTGGCGGGGGGGAGTATCCTGGCTGAGCAAGGGATGATTTCCTCCAGTTGTGATCTCCTTGTCCAAGTTTAAGCTGACATTTGTACCAGTCTGTATCTTCACCAGACCTGGGATTCATTGGAAACTGGTGAGAATAAAGCTATTGCTGAAGCAGGCCCATTTCAAAACTCATTTGCAGTTTGCAAAATGACATTTGCAAGGCAAAGCAAGCCTGTGGAAAATTTGTCTTGTCTGACAAAAATAGGTTAAATTTTTGGGCTGTGCCACACAATGCTGTGTGTGTTATAAAGTAGACAGTGCTCATTGCTGTGAGAACACCATCTCCACAAGGAAACATGGTGGTGACAGCACCATGTTCAGAGATACTTTTCCTTGGGAGGAAACTGATCAGGATTGTCCATAACATGAATTAAACAAGTACATCACAATTCTAGAGGAAAACCTGTTTGTTTCATTCCATAAGGGGCCTGGGATTGGGGTAGAAGTGTACTATCCAGTAGGGCAGTTACCATAAACTTACAGCCAAAATAGAGCTATGGTAGTAGAAAAATAAGAACTGAAATATCTTAGAATGGCCCAGTCAAAGTCTAGACCTCTGTGCTGCTGAGACTCTGTGGTAAGACCATTGGTTTCCATGCAACCTGGGTTCACCAGCCAACCAGATAGAAATAGAGTTCCAGATGCACACAGCTGAAGAAGGGTCTAGAAGACTCACAATTGCAATTGGTGCCAAAAAGACTTCTGCCAAGTATTAACTGGAGTAGAGGAGCAAAAACTTGTCCCAATTTGTTTGTCTTTCCCTTGCTTTTGTGCCACAATAAAAATGTTTTGCACCTTCACAATGTTGAGTATTTTGTGTATGTCGTATGCTAACAGTGTCAAGTCCATTTCAGTTTCTGGTTACAACACAACCAAATGTGTAAAAGTCAAAGCAGTCTGTGTGTGAATATTTTTGCAAGGCAGTGTAGGTCCCACTAAATTTCCATTCAGCCTTTTCCCATGTAAGTGATTATAGTATTCTGCATGCATATTTATTTAATGGTTTTTTTAAAGGGATAAAAGATGCAGTTAGGAGTTAGGACTGGACCAGCGATGACTACCTGGCTGGCATGGGAAATGTTTTAAAATGGTTTAATGATAATATATTCACCACTCCTTGAGCTATTTCAATTCCTTCCCAAACCTTTACTGCAAAAATTTCATGTGCGCCATGTGAAATACAGACCAAACAATGAATGTATACACATATGACTTCATTGGATTAGCCTTACAATATATTAAATGGCCTGTTGGATACCTGCACTTTTAAATTAGAATCATAGAATCATAGAGTTGGAAGAGACCACAGGGGCCATCCAGTCCAACCCCCTACTATGCTAGAGATGCACTGAACTTAAGATACCTGACTACTGCTTGCAGAATGTGTTCTCTGCCATGGTTCTTTCCATTCATCTTACTTATGAGTTGGCAAATGCAGTGATTCAAATATGCAGAAAAATTTGCTACATAGAACTCAGTGGCCCTTAGAACAGACCTGCACAACTTGGCAGTAGGTAAGGGCCGAAATTAAATAGACTAAACTTCTTTGGGCCACAGATAGGTTTTTAGTGCCTCACTTTCCAAGTAAAGTTATAATAATGGTATAATAATGTTTTTTATTTGCAAAATAAATTATAGTATAATTAATAGGTAAACTATTTTGCAAGTAAAATAAACCATATTATAAAAAAGGGAAATTAGGGAAGTTTTTCCTAATGTTTAGATGGAACTTCTTTTCCTGCAGTTGGAAGCCTCCTCTCTGTCCTAGGGTCTTTCCACACTACACTGTTATGGTCCTATTATTCCACTTTCAATATCCCGTGGAATTCTGGAGTTTGTAGTTTCCTGAGGCCAAAGAGTTCTGGCTCTTTGGCTGAGAGTTCTGGCTGAGAATTCTGAATACCTGTTCCTAAACTGCAAATCCCAGAATTCCACAAGTTGACTCGATGAATTATTGCTATTGTATGCCTTTGATTCCTTTCTGACTTATGGCAACCCTAAGGCAAACCTGTCACAGGATTTTCTGGGGCTGAGTGTATGTGATCTGCCCAAGGTCACCCAGTGGTGACGTTAGGTCTGCTACAAACTCACCCGGTAATCTTAAAGAAACCTCCTTCCTTAAATTTCAACCACCACTACCAATATACAACATGAGGAATGACAACACTGGCAGTTTCTGCCCTCTACTGTTATAGTGTTATTCCGCTTTCATCATCTTGTGGAATTCTGGGGTTTGTAGTTTCCTGAGGCCAAAGAGCTCTCTGGCTGAGAATTCTAAAGGACCCTCCCTAAACTGCAAACCCCAGGATTCTATAACATGTTGAAAGTGGAATAAGAGCACTGTAACAGTGTAGGACAGAAATGGCCACTGTCTTACCTTCTTGACCTGTTGTTAGGACAAATGAGATAATGCAGATGTGGCAAGTTGTGATTACACAAAACCAGTAAATAAAGTAGAGCTTCGATTATCCGACATAAACAGGCGGGCTGATAGTTGGATAGCCGAAAATATTGGATAATCCGGATGCCCGTAGCAGCCGCCATGTTTGCGGGTGTGTCTGGGGTATGTCTGGGGCATGTTGGGCGTGTCTGGGGGCGTGGAAATACCTACAGCCACGCCCCCAAGCAGCCGCGACGTCGGATAATCCAGAATGTCGGATGACCGAAGGACGGATAATCGAGACTCTACTGTAGGATTATTGGAAAGACAAGGGAGCTACACCTTAAGAAATGTAGCAGTGTGTAATTTGCAAAAGATTTGCAAAAGATCAAAGAGGAGGGGAACAATTTGGGTGGCAGAAAAAAAGTGTTATTTATGAGGAAGGGGGAAGAAAGTAGACTTGGAGGATAAACAAGGCAAATTCCAGATGGTGTGTGTGGGGGGTGTAATTTATGAGGCTGCATGCCAAGATAGACCTAAATTGCATTTAAAAATCTTTAAATGCAGTTTAATTCTTTCCAGTGCAATTTAGGAGGGATGGAAGTGAATGAGGACACACTGACCTGTAATAAGCTGCTTCCCCAGAGGGTCCCATTTCACCCTGTAACAGTCCATGTTGGCTTGCTCAGGGAGGAGGAGACCACCTCCTTTCTTACTCCCTCCAGCCCCAGCTGGTCTTCTCCTTTTCTCGGCAGTTCTACCCTTACCACCCATCCAAGGGAAGCAGAAGGAGAAGAAGCAATTGCCGCCATCTTGTGCAAGTGCAAAAGATAGCATCATCTGAGCTCTCTGCTTCCTCCTGGAGAGAAGGAGGAGGAAATGGCCCAGCTGGGTTCATTCAAAACCATCAGCAACCTACTTGCACAACCGAGCGATGCAGGCCGCACAAAATACTTTGGTGGGCCGCACGCTATGCAGGCCTACCTTAGAACATTTCTGATTAAGAATTCTCTGTCCTTGATTCGGTGACTTATCTTTGTAGCCAGCTGCTTACTGTTGCACTTACAAAGATCAGTGTCCTCTAGCTGAAGTAAAAACCTTTTATATCAATTTTACATCGAGCCTTGGGGAGAGGAGCGTAAGAAGTCAGAATTGTTTTTTATTATCGTTGTTATTTAAACCTTTAATCAACAATGTCTTTGAAGAGTGAATGAACAGTGTAAATATCGATATATCTACCAGTGGCAAAATAAAACTCGTTAATTGAGCAGCAATATAGCAATAGCATTTATTTCTATACCGCCTATCAACTAGTGTTATCTAAGCGGTTTACAATGTATTTTAGCTAATTGCCCCCAACAAGCTGGGTACTCATTTTACCGACCTGCGAAAGGATGGAAGGCTGAGTCTACCTTGGAACCTGGCAGGATCGAACTCACAACCTTGTGATTGCAGTACTGGCATTTAACCACTGCGCCACCAGGGCTTTTAAGAACCCATGTTTTGCAGCAGACTTTCCTAACTTAACAGTTTACAGATTTGTTGGATTTTACCTTCTGTCAGGCAAGAACAGATTGGGCAACTTTATGTACGTATGCATATATGTATGTATGTATTCAGTTTATATCCTGCTTTTCTCCCAAAGTGGGATTCAAACTGACAAAAGAAAAAAAAGAATTTTTGAAGAAGCTAATGACAAAATTTACTTCTGGAGTCTAGAAGTTAATGGTGACAATGCTGATGCTCTTCTCTGTGAATCTTATAGCGTATTAAATCAAACTAATGTTTCAGGGAATGCGTGCATTCATATGAACACAATAAATTAACGGAGTTTAATTATTAACCATCATGATAATGAATTAGTCACCAATTTCCTAATATTTAACATGGATGAATTTATCTTCAAATTGAACATTCTAAAATTTGAGAGTTTTTCCTTATTTGTTATGGAAATGCATTTTCTCAACTGGTGTGACTTTGGGGTGAAAAAGAAAATTGTTGTTTTATTGCCTTCTGGAAGTGCTTAGAATAGTTAGACGGAAAGTATTTGAGCTTCAGCATTATTAAGTTCAGAATATCAATATAAGTGAGCTTCTGTGACATTTGAAAGATCTTTGCAACATTGTTAATTTTCTGCTGTTGGAAGCTGTACAACTCTGATAGAGTAAAAGGGAGGGAAAAAAAGGCACCCTGACATTCTCAAAATTGGTTTGCAGTGACTGAAGCAGTGCTGAATTTGAGACAGTCATGTATGGCAAGTGTCATCCTGTGGAAATAAGCAGACCCTTAATTCAGACTGCAGTCTGTAAGTGTTGTGTATGCTTAACATCTCTTGAGCAAAATCTTTTAAATAACAAAGGTGACTTGCTTGAAGTTAATAGCCCAAATGCTTGATTTTATTTGAGTCAGGATCCATGGTGAATAGTACTGGCAACTTGTTACTGCTTTCCTTTGTTAGCATTTTCACTGTCAGGGAGGCAGGCAGGGAGGAGTTCTCACTTTGAGAAGAGAGAATATTGGATGCTTTATAATTTACCTTCAGTTCTCACTTGAGTATGGATTATTTAATAACAGACAACATGCTTTTTTCTGAAAAATGTATGTGTGACCATATTATAGCGGCACTCCTGCTAAGGTGATAATGATGTTTGGAGTTGAAGAATTTGTTTCGTTCTGCATTGACGTACTTGGGAAGTTCCTTTGTTATGGGGCAGCACTCTTTCACCTTTTTAATATCAGGACTACATGCAACCCTAAACTAAACATGGGGTTCATTTTTCATTGTTTATTATGTATGCCTACAGTTCTTAATCATTCTGGGGCACCTCTGAGAATCTCATGGACTTTCTTGCTAGAAAAATACACAGAAACCTCCCCACCCCTATATATTTTAAAAATTCTGTTAATTTTATTGTATTGGAAACTGAGGTCTTTCACACAGAAAAGTCTAGAATAAAAAAAATACAATGAACACTCAACAAGACTAGATTTTAGTTTGAAGTTTACATGGGAAAGAAAACAAATCAAGATAACAGGAAAAGAATCAAAGAAAAATAACATTTATACCAATTTGCGGATGCTGAGTTAAGAACCACTACTGCATGTTAGTCTTTCTGCTTCTTTCTCTAACTTTCTTGCCACCTCATCTCTTTATCTACCTTTACCTTCCCTGAAGTTTTTTTTGCTTGCCCTTCTCTCAAGACTGAGAAAAAGACAAAAGAAAAATGTAGCTGTGCCTTTCATGCAGCCCTTCTTAGATGGCCCTGCAAATCAATTTGACATCTTCACCTAGAAAATAACTGTAAAGCTTTCCTGTATACTCACCTGGAAGTTATTCTTACCTTATGTAGGTGATCAAACAGGTTTTAGCAAGATTCATCTGTCTGTCTGTGTGTCTACTAATATAATACATTTACATAGTGCATTGTTTAGCGATATAAAAAGTATCCACATCAAATCTGCAACCACAGTTTTAAGTATGCAGAAATAGCGTATAACTGTGGTAAAGGAAAATGAGGGCTGCTATAGAAATAAATGGAGCTAAGATAATTCAGAAAGTGGAAAATGGAGATTATCTTTGCAGCCAATAGGCAGAAAATTTGATCAGGGACACATTATATCCTATGATTTCCCCCATTTCCTGAAAACTGAATGACCTCCTCAATATTACAACAAGTTTATTTTTCTCCCTAAAGAAATGTAAAGAAATGTGTTTAGGAAATAACCTCGTATTTTGAAAAATGATGATGTGGAAGTAGAGCCTACCTCCTTACTGAATACTGAAGTTCTGTGTATGGTTTCCATTGTCAAAATCACTTTCTGAGAAATGAAACTAGTACTCTCAGAGTTTAATGGATGGATGCTGCTACTTCAGAAGAATGGCCCATGATGTTGACTTGGTATACTGTTTCTCTTTCAGTGACTCTCATTCATTCTGTGACCCTCCCTTCCCAAGTTTACAACAGTTTCCTTTTTTCTACACTTACTGTCCAATTATTGCCCACCTAGGACATTCCATTTACATGTGTTCTTTGCAGGAAATTTTGCTCTGACTGTGGTAACAGACCTTTGACTGCTGAAGTGGAATAGGGGCTCTGTTCAGAAATCTTTCTGTATCTTACTAATGGAACTTGGGAAACTGTCTTTAAGAAGAATGAATATTATAACAAACCATAGCTGTTAAAAACTGAGCAGTGGCTTACATTATTATTTAAGTGTGGGCTTCTTTAGTATATTACTATATTCTTCTTAAAAGTAAGTTTCCAAGTTTTGCCAAGCAGAATGTGGAATCTCTAAGAAACACATAAATTGACAAGAGGGGGAGAAAGCAAGGGTTGATTACTGATGGGTGTTAGTCATGCTTGTACCCCACAGAAATCAGTGTAAGCAGCTTAGTTATGACTCATATAAATCTTGTCAAATTCATTGGGGGCCTTTGCAGTGTACTTGGTCTGCATCAACTCCATGTCTCTTTTTAAAGTCATAAGGAACAACTGCAATATAAATTTGGAAAGATTACAGTTTAAACTGTGAGAGTTTATGACAGAAACGAGTCAGTCTCTCAAAAAATGACCATCAAGTTTGTAATTATCCTTAACCAGAGGCTGTCGGTTGATTTTGAAAAACTACTGGTAGTAATCATATTTCCCCAAGGAAATATTATGTTTTTATACTACGGAACTGATTCCGGAGAATGATATGTTCTGTTATTAATGTATGTTCAGCTTTTTCTGGCATGAGAACAATGATTTAATAAGAACAGGACTTAGTTTTCATGTATTTTGCCACCCAAAGCTACAGCTCCTCCATCTTCATCCCATGCATGAATAGCAAGACTTATGTGTTGTTAGAAGGGGTTTTAAAAACAGTAGCATGTGAAATGTTCCATAAAATTCTACAAGAACTCCAGGCGTAATTTTTCAGCTGATTGCCTAAACATTGAAGATGCATATCATAAATCCATTCTTTTTCTCAGCCTTTTGAAAACGTGGAAGAGAGACCTCAAAGTTATTTTGCTAAGAAGATTTTCTTAGCTGAGTCTTAGATTCCTCTCTGTACTACATGACTTTGGGTCCTGTTGATGTTAAACTCTTGCCTTTTATCACTCTTGAATTTGTTTTCATATTCATGTCTTATTTTTCATTTCACTTTTAATTTGTTTCATTATATTTGATGGCAAAATGTTTAGTTTATCTCCACTGTTAATAGCCTAATTGTTTCTCTTGCCTTAAGTAATATCTCGTTAACTTTGTAAGCCATCTTTTCCACATCATCTACAGAATTAATTTCTTCTGCGTGGAGTTGTATTTAGTCTGCAGCATTTCCTCTAAAATCTTCCTAATTAGCATTTTTATAGCTGTGCTGTTTTTTTCTGTTAAGAATTAAGCTTCTAAGGAAACTTAATAAAATAAGTATTATCAGTTGATTATCCTCCCTTTAACACCTCTAGAAATTCAAGAATCACTTTTTGAGGAACCATTTGCAGAACCAAGAGATAATTTTTACGATATGGGAGAGAAATATATGCAAGAGAAATATTGGGTATGTGACAATAATTATTTCTGTAGTATGAAAATCTTCTGGTTGACTGATGTAATAATATATGGGTTTCCCAGGGAAATTGTGTATATGTTCAGCTGTTGCCCCATCTATAGTGCCTTTGGGGACAGAATTTGTCAGAAGGAATTTGTCAGAAGGAATTAAGTATTTTTTTATAGAACAGAAAACATTTGTTACCTGCAAGTAGACTTTATCACTTAGAAGTCTCATCAATTCCAAAGCAATAATTATTCTTAATTTTTAAAACCTTGTAATATGTAGACATTGGGCCAAATTCCAGCCCACTGCATTGCCACCTATCATATTTACCTAATGAGGGTGCGGTGGGAACAAACTAACAGTGGCCATTTCCACACGGGGTTTTTTAAACAAGACAGAGTGTCCTCCAGGGAGGATGTCTGCACCTGGGGACCGGACTGGGTTGGACCTACTGAACGTAGACCCTCAGTCCAGCCCGTTCCTGAATGACGCCAAGTGGTCGTCCAGTGTGCTTTTGAAAGACCGCTAATAACAGGTCTTTCAAAAGCACAGAGCGTGCCACTGCGAGCCTGCTCCCATATGCAGATTCACAGGCTCGCATTGGTGTGAGCCTGTGATCTGCTGGGGGCAGGCTTTACGCTCGTGAGCTTCAGCGGTTGGTCGAGACCCTTGACCAACTGGAAGCTGCCATTTTTCGTTCCCGGAGCAGTGTGGAGCGGCAGCCACAAACTGCTCTGGAGAAGCGTGGACCGGACCGGGGAGCCCAAAAGTCTGGTGAGTAGCATCATGGGGCAATTCCCTTGCCCCGTGCGGAAATGGCCAGTGATGAGACCATGAATGTAGATGTGTGTATCACTACGGCAAATCAAATCCACTAGGTAAAAATCTAGTATGTGTGCAAGAGAAAGAGATTTTTCTCCATCTGAATTCAAGAAAAAATATGTTTTGCAATATGTTTTTGAAAAACATTTCTCATCTTTGAGTATTGCTGCTAGCTCCATCAGAGAAAATGAGAACAGCACTTCTATAGTGCAGAAGCTTTCAAAGGTGTATGGGAATCTTTTAACTTTCCTCTGATTCCACTTGAACTTTTTGCAGTTTGTCCCCTCTTGGAAATGAGTTTCTCATACAAAGCTTTATCACCAAGTGGTTTTGCCACATGAATGTGTCATCCTTAGACTGCTGTTTATGACTGGTAGCCACCTATTTTTATATGTGACATGGTGTGAAGAAATCCTTTTTATTGTATTATCTTCAGTCTACTTCAAATCATTTAACAGATAGACCCCAGCTTCTAGTGTTCGCTGTGAAGTAGGACGCAAACAAACCCTTCATCTATTGTCTCCCTCAGAACTAAAGAAGGATGTAAGTTGCAATAATATTTTTAATTTACCTCAGGGAGTTTTGTATATTTCTATTATGATTTAGTGAAAGAATTACTGGGACAATGCTTGAAAGCCCATGACATAATGGACTACAGTCATGTTGGTAGAATCTACTACCCCTTTGCTCTTGGCAAACTGTTTTGGATTCTTTGCATGAAAGCTTCTGTAGAAAGTAAAGTAGTTGTGTTGTAAGCAAAAAGAAATGACAGCTAAGCCAAAGCATATTTTACCACTGTGTTCTTTTCTCTCATTTCAAAAGAGATGAAATAATATGGAAGTAAAGAAAGCAAATCTTTTGGGAAAGAGTGAAATGTAATGTGGGGAAGAATTATATAATTTTCATTCCCTGTAACACCCCCGCATGAATCTTGAGCTTTGATTAGTGTGTGTGTATGTGTGAGAGAGAGTGTATGTGTGCGTATAGTGAATACTGACAAAGATTTTGACACCAATTTTCATATGCATATGTGAAAGTATAAAATAATTAGACATCTCTCACTTCAAGATGCTGTTTTAACAAAGGCAGTGTGTTGTTCACTTTGCATCTCATGCTTTTCCCATCGAAGAGAGCCCATGACACTTGCTGAACATTCACATTCTAAAATGAAAATGTAAATGTATTCATAGCTGTGTATGTCGCCAGGATAGTCTGACTTCTAAAAATGCTTCCATTAGGTATGCATCTTGAGAGAGTTAACCACTGAGCGTGGAGGTATGTGTCTCTTAGTTATCACTGATTGCAGTTTCTTGGAATGACACTTAATAAAAAACAAAATTATTTGGAATATTGAGTGAAGTGCTGGACCTTAAGGAAAGAACAAATGTCCTTACTTTCTGCTTCTTATGTTGTCAATGGCATAGTGGCAGAGTTTGGGGCCAAATTAGATGTGATGCCAAATGCGTCTTTAACATGCATATTTTTAAAAAGCACAAAACTGCCACTAAGGGGAGGGTGTTGGTAAAAATTACTTAGTTCACAGCAGACCTGATTTAAAGAAAGAAATCCTTCAATGCTGTTGTTTGCATTTAGAGATGAAGGAAAATTCCCGTTGGTACCCAGACTGTGTGCCACATGTCAAATAAAATAACAAATCTCCAAAAACAAAACAGCCCCCAAATTCCCTATAGTCACTCTGTTAGAGATGGTTCCAGATCACCCACAGGAGCAAAACGGTAGGGGACCCTGTCAGGCAAAATGGCTCAACCTTAAATCTATTCAGAGTTTTGTCCTTGTAAAAACACAAGCATACTTATCTGATGTATAGAATAGGGCGATATTAAAATGATAAGGACTATTTGCCAGCAGCTTCAGTTATATTTTGGGGATGAGATAAAATTCTTTTGTGTGGGAAAAGAATTAGAACTCCCAGTTTCTGTTTCTCAAAAATCCCTGTGGCTAAGTATTTTTTTTTAAATGTTGAGGGATTCAAAATGGGATCCTCCCAATAAAAATAACTGCCGCCATTACCAGCTGAATGTGTACAGAATGTGTAGTAGGATTATTCTTCCTCTCTGTGTTTATTTTAGTTGAGAAATGCAATATTAAAAGCCCTTCCAAAGAAAAGACAGTGATTTAAGTAGGTTAGTTAAAAGTATAAACTGGGATGTAAACATAGCCATACTTGAAGTAAACCTGCTGATTTTGATGATCTAATGATGATTGACCTGTATTCCAACCAAAAAGTAACACTCCATGCAAATCAATTTTTAAACTTGAATTATTTTAGAGGGTGTTTTTTCAAAAAAACAAAGGCCGCTTCTTAAACTGCAAACCCCAGGATTCCATAGGATGTTGAAAGTGGAATAATAGCACTATAACAGTCTAGTGTGGAAATGGCCAAAGAATAGGTATAGACAGGTATGCATTTGAAATCGGATGCAAGTCACACTGAATTCAGTGGGAAATGATTTAGAGAAACGAAGCTGGAAGGGTCATTTCACAAAACCCATATTTTCTTGAAATATTTCTATAGTTCCATGAAGTTTTCATTTAAACTGCTGTTTCTTTACAGCCCTAGCTAGAAAATGAAGTTGTTTCATTTCCAAATGGAACAGAGAATTAATAAATACTGTAGTCTTTATAGAACCAAGTAAACTGTCTCTGAAGTAGACCTTTATTAAGTTATTAGGAAACTCAGAGCAACTGAGCGTTGACAGAATTTGTAAAATAACTGTATCATGTATGTGAATATACCTTACATGAAATGGAATACGTGATGTCGGTGTAGATGATGTCGATCAGAGAAGACTAATCATCATTCAATAGTAAACAAATAGTTCAAACATGCCCTGTATCAAGAAAAGTAAAAAAACTACAAAAGTTAGCAGCACTTTTCTTTAACATATAAAGCAGATCTCCACTGGGGAAAAGTGGATAAAAATGTGGGGCAAAATTCTGCCCTAGGCATGAATAACCTAATCTCCCCCTTGGTTTTACTTGCTTGTAATGTTGCTGAGAGCAGGCCCCTAGAATGATATTTCAGCATTTTGATTAAGTGATAATGAGGGGAACAAAATGTAGCACAATATCTTGACTTATAATATGAGGAAATGTATTCAGAACAGGTGCTTCTTGTTCTCAAAGATCTGAAACTTACGTTTTCTAAATCAGAAATAATTTCATGCACATATTCTGAGCTTTTAATGGCTTGGCAGAATCAAGTAAGAAGTTCAATTTTCTTTTTAATTGATTCAAATAATTTACAAAGGAATGTACATTTTTTAAAAAGAGATAGAAGATGCAATCCATGTGTCAAAACCATTTTTATATTTGAATAGGAAAAGTAAGTGGCTATAGTTTGAGGGACTGCAGGGACTTGTATGGGAAGGAAGAGAGCCCTGCCTTCTTTCACACCCAAATTGTGGTGGAGAGGGGACTGACTGTAGTGGGAGAACAGTGAGCATGGCCTTCCACATGAACTGTGTAGGGTGTCTGCATAAACCTGCTTGTTGAACGGTATTGCCTGCTACAATACAGTTGGAGAGCCATAGCACTCTAGCACTATGGGGAGAAACAGAGGTTTGGAGTATGGCTGCATGATACCTGCTGAAGCAAGCTTGGATATTTTTTGTGCCAGAATTTGTTCTCTCCCCTCTGGTACAGCAGCATGGGGTGGGGAGAGCACTTTTTGCCCTCTTGTTAAAGGTCAATTCCTTTGCTCGATTTTGTGACAGTTTCGGCTATTCTGTTCTTACTTGGGAGAAGGGGATTTGTGTATGTAGAGTCCTAACCAGAAAGCATTAATGTTTTTATTTGTTACCCTGCTTGCTGGGGGTCCCTTAGGGGGATTCCCAACACCTGTCAAAATTATCACTTGTGGGGAAAATTAGCTATGAACACTGCTTTAGCAATGCAAAGACGGCAGGGTAATTCAAGATCAGGCTAACTGTTCAAATTTAAGTATTTTATTGAAATAGATGTTAAAATCCATACAATCACTCAGCCACACTCACTCCCACAAGCGTACAAGACTATAGAAATTTAGAAAGAGGTGAAAATTAAGAGGGAGAGAGACATGAGGGTTTTGGGGTAATACTGTACCAATCCAGAAGTCTTCGGCTGGGAAAACACAAGCGAAAAGCTCATCTCAGCCTCTCCCCTGGAGACTGAGGGGAGCTTTTGCACTGGCAGAAGCATTGTTGCAAGTCTGGGAAAACTCCTCCTCCTCCAAAATGGAAGAGAAAAAGGGGTCCTAGTTATAGTGGTGCTTAAAAAAATGTCCTGGGTACCAGATGGCTGCATTTTTATGAAGATGGATCTCAGCTTTGTAGTTCAAAGAAAATACAGCCAGGCGTCCTTGTATTTTCCTGCAAGATGAGTTTACCATCCGAGGATGCATGCCTCCAAAATGTAACATTCCTGGCTGTTTGAAGTGTTAATTGGATCCCAGAGACCTCCCGTCTCTTGTTAGCGCCATCACTGCTGAAAATCCATTCAAATGGCCTGTGTGAACCATTTGCAAAATTCACCTAGGATGCGTGACAGAAAACAGGGCTACCCTTTGGTCTATTTCCATAGCTCTACTGCCTATGTGTCCTTCCAGTAGATCTCTATGACTCACTATGTTTGATATAAAATAATTGTGATCCTCAGGACATAGCATGTAGGTGAGGTAAGTGAGGTAACATATTTTTTACCTCTGCCTTCAAAACGTTTCTTGCAAGTTTCTGAGGAACTTGAGTTGACTCTACCATATCTGTTAGCAGAGGTTAATTAAGCTAACTGTTAAACAGAAAAAAGATAATGATGAATGCATACTATGCCTGCACTTCATACCATCTTTGGTGAAGTTTGGTCTACAAGTCTGCATTTTGCATTACAAGTTTGTGGCAGTAATGCTTTGTGAAAACTTACGAACTTCTGTGAAACTGGTCTCTTGTGGCGAGTGAGAATCAGATTGGATCGAGAAACATTGATAGAGTTGTTTCATTTTTTCATTCAAAAATGATGGAGAAGCAGCTGGGCACAAATATATTCCTAAGAATTTTGTGTGTTAAAATCTTTAAGGCATATTTACAAAATTGGAAGCTATATTGTAGACTATGCTCTAACAATATCTTCTAACTGAAAACACAAAGAAAGTGAAATTCTACCACACATAAAATGTGCATGTTTGCTTACTGTGCATAAGTGATTTTCATGTTTTCAATTCTGCTGAGAATCAAGAAGATTTGTGACTTGGCTGCAGAATATCAGACATGTTATTTGCCCCATCTCTAGTTCTTGGACTTTCACCAATCATTTCTTAGTTAATGCCTGGTTGGCAATCAATTTTAACAGAAGTTATTTTTAAACTGAGGAAGAGAAATCTGTATGCAGTATAGGCTGTGCCCTCAGATCCTCCTCACTTCCACAGGTGCCAAGATGTGGGAAGAGGTATAGTCTTTTAGAGCTGAAGCAGTAAGACTTCTGCTTACTAGGGACAAGAGTAATCTACCATGCACTTTTCCCTGTGCTCTGTGGAACAGTCCACAGCGGCAGTCTTCAGATACCTGGAGAAAAACAGAAAAATCACAACACAATAGGTTCCTCACTTGCCTTGCAGACAATTTCATGGTCCAGAAAGTGGAAGAGGCAACAAGGGGATCGGCTATTTTAGACCTGATCCTGACCAACAGGGATGATCTAGTTGATGAGGTAGAGGTGGTGGGAGCCTTACGGGGGAGTGACCATGCGCTTTTGGAGTTTGTCATTCAGTGGGAAGGAGAAGCCGAGTGTAGCCAGGGCATCCTAAACTTTAAGAAACCTGATTTCTGTAAACTTAGGGAGTTACTTGCTGAAATCCCATGGTCAAGAATACTAAAAGAGAAAGGAGTTAATGACAGATGGGGGTTTCTTAAAAGTGAGATACTGAAGGCACAATTGAAAACTGTGCCAATAAGGAGGAAAAATGGCAGGTGTCTAAAGAAACCGGAATGGTTGACTAAAGAACTCTCAGCTGAGCTAAGTGTTAAAAGAAACATGTACAGGAAATGGAAAAATGGTGAAGCCACCAAAGAGGAATACAAGCAAATAACCAGGAGATGTAGGGAGAAAGTCAGAAAAGCTAAAGCGCAGAATGAACTCAGGCTTCCCAGAGACATCAAAAACAATAAAAAGGGCTATTTTAGATATGTCTGCAGCAAAAGGAAAAACAAGGAAATGGTAGGATCACTGCATGGAGAAGATGGCCAATTAATAACACAGGGAAGAGAGAAGGCAGAACTACTCAATACCTGTTTTGCCTCAGTTGTGTTCCAAAAGGATAGAAGTACTCAACCTAGGGAATGGGGAGCAGGTGAGGAAGGTGGGGGAAATGCAGCACAGAATAAGTAGAGAAGTAGTACAGGAATATTTGGCTAAACTAGATGAATTCAAGTCTCCAGGGCCAGATGAATTACATCCAAGGATATTAAAAGAACTGGCAGAAGTCATTTCTGAACCACTTGCAATAATCTTTGAGAACTCTTGGAGAACAGGAGAAGTCTCAGCAGACTGGAGGAGGGCTAATGTCGTCTAGTTGATGAGGTAGAGGTGGTGGGAGCCTTAGACGGGAGTGACCATGCTCTTCTGGAGTTTGTCATTCAGTGGGAAGGAGAAGCATCTTCAAGAAGGGGAAAAAAGAGGACCCAGATAATTATCACCTGGTCAGTCTGACATCAATACCAGGAAAGATCCTAGAGCAGATCATTAAACAGTCAGTTTGTAACTACTTAGAAAGCAATGCCGTAATCACTAAAAGTCAACATGGATTTCTGAGAAACAAGTCATGCCAGACTAATCTTATCTCTTTTTATGATAGGGTTACAGGCTTGATAGATGAAGAAAATGCTGTAGACGTGGCATATCTTGACCTCAGTAAGACCTTTGACAAAGTTCCACATGAGATTCTTGCAAAGAAGCTCGTAAAATGCGGGCTGGACAAGGCTGCTGTTAGGTGGATTGGTAATTGGTTGACTGACCGAACCCAAAGGGTGCTCACTAGTGGCTGCTTGTCATCCTGGAGAGAAGTGACTAGTGGGGTGCCACAGAGTTCTGTCCTGGGCCGAGTGCTGTTCAGCATCTTCATTAATGACTTGGATGAAGGAGTGGAGGGCATGCTGATCAAATTCGTAGATGACATCAAATTGGGAGGGGTTGCTAATACCCCAGAGGACGGGATCAAATTTCAAAACGACCTTGACAGTTTGGAGAGCTGGGCCAAAGCTAACAAAATGAATTTCAACAGAGAGAAATGTAGGGTCCTGCACTTGGGCAGAAAAAACGGAATGCACAGATATAGCATGGGGGACTCATAGCTGGATGTGAAAGGGATCTAGGTAGATCACAAGTTGAACATGAGTCAGCAGGGTGATGCGGCAGCCAAGAAAGCCAACGTGATCCTTGGTTGCATCAATAGGAGTATGGTGTCTAGATAGAAGGAGGTAATGGTACCACTCTATTCTGCATTGGTTAGACCCCATTTGACATACTGTGTCCAGTTCTGGGCACCTCAGTTCAAGAAGGATATCAACAAGCTGGAACGTGTCCAGAGGAGGGCGACCAAAATGGTGAAGGGTCTGGAATCCAAGCCCTATGAGGAATGGCTTAGGGAGCTGGGTATGTTTAGTCTGCAGAAGAGAAGGTGAAGAGGTGACATGATAGCCATGTTTAAATATTTGAAGGGATGTCATGTCGAAGAGGGAGCAGGCTTGTGTTCTGCTGCTCCAGAGACTAGGACAAAGAGCAATGGATTCAAGCTGCAGGGAAGGAGATTCCACTTGAACCTCAGGAAGAACTTCCTGAAGGTCAGAGCTGTCCGGCATTGGAATATGGTGCCTCGGAACATGGTAGAGTGGACGTTTTTAAGCAGAGGCTGGATGGCCATCTCTTGGGACTGCTTTGATTGGTGTTCCTGCATAGCAGGAGGTTGGACTGGATGGCCCCTGGAGTGTCTTCTAACTCTATGATTCTATGTGAGCCATCCATGTTGTGATGCAAGTATTCTGAGCTGGCTTGATCCTGAATGGTCAGTACAGGAGCATTAGTTTTTCAAAGGACTTGCTGGAGTCCTTTGTAAGGTGGAGATGCAAGGAGCTGCACCTGATTTGCTGACTATGAGAGAAGTCCTGTTGCTATGAAAAAACTTAGTTGGTGGTTTGAGGTATGCTGTTTTGGGACATAATGTGTTTCTAATTTTGTTCTTTCTCATATAATCTCGGCGCTTTCTGTCTCTGTCTCTGCCTCTGCCTCTCTCTCTCTCTTCCACGAAAAGGCCAGCCTTATAACCACTACATGCTCCCTACCTAGCACATTAATCTGTGACTATCAACTGGATCTTCATAAGCCAGGTGTTACACTATGTACTGCTTAGTTTTCGTACATTACACTATACCTCTCTCTCTCTCTCTTTTCTCTTGTGGACACGCACACACACACACACACAGAAGGAATTTGTTATATGGAACTGCTGTGATGAGCTCTTGAATTTCAACATTTGGTGTTCCACAGCTGGACTTGGCAAGGGGCTCTAATTTCCTTTGTGGTTGTTAACTGCTGTCAAGTAGACTTAACTTATAGTGACCCTATGAACGAGAGACTTCCAGGTCATCCTATTGTCTAGATCCTTGCCCAGGTCTTACAGATTCAGGGATGTGTCCTCTTTTGATTGAGTCTATCCATATGTAATGCAGTGTTCCTCTTTTCCTATTGTCTTGTACCTTACCAAGCATTATTGTCTTTTTAGTGAGTCATGTCTTCTCATGATATGGCCAAAATACAGCAGCTTCAGTATAGTTATCTTGGCTTCTAGGGAGGGTTCAGGCTTGATTTGCTCTATGATCCATTAATTTGTCTTTTTAGCAGTCCAGGGTATCTGCAAAACTCTCTTCCAGCACTACAATTCAGAGGAACTGATTCTCTTTCTATCACACTTCTTCACTGCCTATCTTTCACAACCATGCATAGAAACTGGAAATATGATGGCATGGACAATCCTAACTTTAGTATGCAATGATACGTCTTTATACTTCAGGATCTTGTCTAGTGATCTTCTTATAATTGTCCTAGTCTTCTTTTTTGATTTCTTGACTGCAGGTTCCATTCTGATTAATGACTGAGTCAAGGTATGGAAAATCCGAACAATTTCATGTGTTCATTGTCTGCTTTAAGGTTATGTAAACCATCTGTGGTCATTATTTTTGTTTTCTTAATATTCAACTGTAAACCTGCCTTTGCACTTTCTGCCTTGACTTTCTTGAGTATTTGTCATTTTTGGATAGTAGTATGGTATCATCAACGCAACCGTGCCTGACTTCGTTGCCAATTAGAAACCACTCTGTTTCTCCATATTGTATCCTAAGGATGGCCTCTTATACTGAGAACAAGTTATGCATGATGACAGTCACATGTTTTGACACACCCATTTCTTCAAGTGTGATCCAAAGTTTTTCCTGACCTATACAATCAAAGGCTTTGCTATAATCTATGAAGTACAGGCTGATTTTCTTCTGAAATTCTTTGGTGTGTGCCATTATATAATGTATTTTTGTAATATGATCCTACATGCCTCTTCTTCTTGTGAGCCCACTTTGGGCATCTTACATTTCTTATCCAGTATATGCTTAGTCTTTGTTGTAGAATTTTGCTTGTCACTTTGCTTACATGGAAGATTAACACAGTGTTCCTGTGTTTACTGCAATTCTGATGTCACCTTTCTTAGGGATTATAATGTATATTACGGGTTTTGAATATGTTAACTACTGCTTTTTCCCCATATTTTTTTTTTCTAGAATTTATCTAGAACTAGAGTAGATTCTGTTTCTATAGCTTGAAGCAGTTTTACTACTGTGCCATCTGTTCCTGGTGATTTATTTCTCCCAAATGCTCTGAATGCACCTTCCAGTTTACAGTAGGCCCTCCACATTCACAGGTGATAGGTGCATAAACGCCCATGAAAAAAAAGTGAATAGCTCCCCCCAGTGAGCACTCTTACTTCTCTGGGCAGCCTGCCCAAGACAGTGTGAAGGACAAGATCCCCCCACTTCACTCTCCCACCTTTCTGGGGCGCGATTGTGCCCACAGCAGCTGGGAGGAAAGCTCAGGGAACAAGATCGTCCCCCACTTCACTCTCCCACCCACTCCGGGCAGGATTGCACCTGCAGCAGCGGGTAGCAGAGCGCAGGAGAGAAGATCACCTGCCACTTCACTCTCCCACCCACCCTGGGTGCAATCACACCAGCAGCGGTGGGGAGCAGAGTGAGAGGGAGGAGATCACCCCCCACTTTGCTCTCCCACCCGCCCTGAGTGCGATCATGCCAGCAGCAGTGGGGAGCAGAGCTCAGGGGAGGAGATCTCAGCCCCCACTCCGCTCTCCCACCTGCCCTGAGAGTGATCACACCTGCAGTGGTAAGGAGCAGAGCACGGGGGATGAGATCGCCCCTCACTTCTCTCTCCAACCTGCCCGGGGCACAGCTGTACCCACAACAGCAGAGAGGGGAGCGCAGCAGAGGAGATGCCCCCCTTCACTTTCCCACCCAGCATTGGCATGATCACTTGCACAGCAGCGGGGAGGAGAGCCTGGAGGACAAGATCTTTTCCCTACACTAGGGAATTGGAGGGGGAGAATGTGTGGGAGGCAAGCCACACTGCGAATAATCAAATCTGGGAATGTAAAACCTGCAAATGTGGAAGGAGAACTGTACTTTCTAAAATTGTCAATTCATTTTCAAATGATTCTTCCTTAAATGAATCTGTCATTCTTTTATCTTTTTTTAATACAGTTCCTCAATGTATTGTTTCCACCATCTTTCTGTTTATATCTGGTTAAGTAACTTGTTCCCCAACTGATAGTATAGCATCCTCACTCTTGGTTTAAATATCTTTCTGATTTCTCAGATCTTGTTAAAGAGGTTTCTTATTCTTCCTTTTTTGTTGTTATCTTTATTTCTCTACATTGATTATTATAAGTAGTTCTCTTTGTCTCAGTGCACAAGTTGAAATCAGGGTTCTGACCCTACATTTGTCACCTTTTACTTTTGCTTCCCATCTGCCCTCAACTGCTTGAAGAGTTTCTTCTTTTACCCATTGAGGCGTCTCTTTGTTTCTGGCTGCAGATAGAGCCATTTTGCATTCCTTTCTGACAATGTCCCTGCCTTGAGTCCAGAGATCTTCAGTTTCTTAGTCAGTCAGGCTTGATAGTACAAATTTAATTTATATTCTATGGGGATATTCTTCAGGTGGTATTTTAGCATAATGGTCGTGTTTGTCTTTAGCTTTACACTATTTTTTGATACTAGTAATCTGTTCCTGGTCCTGCTTTTGCAGAGAGAATAGAGCTTCTCCCTCTTTTGCTTCCAGTTAATAGTCTATTTAATTCCTGTATTGGCCATCATGCAAAGTCCCTGTATATATAGTCACCGCTTTGGTTGCTTGAGGAATGTGTATGTGATGAAGAAACTGTTGGCCTTGTAAAATTCAGTCAGTTGCTCTCCAGCTTCATTTCTTGATCCCAGGCCAAATTCTTCTACATGTTTTGATTCTGCTCTTATTTTCTACTTTTGTATTCTAATCACCTATGATTATCAATCTGTCCTGTTTTGGTGTGTGATCAGTTTCCTCCTGGATGCTACCATAGATTTTTTTTTGTTCCTTCTTCTTCTTCTGCTTTTGTAGTTGAAGCATAAACTTGGATATGGTTATATTGATGGGTTTTTCCTTAAGTCCAATTGATGTTGTTCAATTATACTTTGCTATATGTTCTTTGATTGCTTTTGCTACTATAGTGATATGTTTCCAAGAACTCAACACAAATGGCCTGGGGGGTTGTGCTGGGTTTTGCATGCTTCTCTTGGTCGAGGAAGGAACATGCATCTCCATTATCAGTGGAGAGAGAGGTGCAGAGCACTGTGCTGGGCTTGGCATACCTCTCTCTGCTGGGGAAGGAGTGTCTGTCTCCTTCCTCAGCGGAGAATGAGGCAGGGGAACGTGTGTCAAATTGTGCATGTTCCTCTCTGCTGAGGAGGTAGCATCCATTTCCCTCCTTGACTGAGAGAGGTGCACAGTCTTGCAGAGCTGGGTTTCGCATACCTCTCTCTTCTTCAGCCAAGAGAGGTGCAGGAAGCCCAGCCGTGCCTTGTCATGTGCCTCTCTTGGCCAGCTGCGCAGAGCAAGGATTTTGGCCAATGGCAGCAGCCATGGTGCTGGAGTGCATTATAGATAAGTAAACCTGGTCACAGTGCTATGGAAACCCCATTGTACTTCTGCTTCTCCTTAGATTTTCATTTCCTAGGTAAAACAGTGTGATCATGTGACTCAAAATGTCCAATTCCTGAACACTTTTACTCACTCACCCAAACTATTGTAATGTTTATATGTGTCATGCCCTGCCTCAGAGACTCTGACAGTGAGGAGGAGGATTCCGAGACCGAGGCAGAAGCTTCCCCAGAGGCAGGAACTTCCCAGAAGCTTGCCCAGAAGAAGAAGATTAGACAACAACATGGGCCTGGGCAAGGGGAACAAATAGAGGATGAGATAATGGAAACGCTTACCCTACAAGAGAGACACCAGCAGAGGGAGGGGCTGTGCCGCTTGGCACGTTTAAGTAGCAAGCGAGCCCTAATGAAGGAACACCTGTGATGACAATATCAATAGATAAAACAGTTTCAGCTGGCCTTTCCTTCCAGGGTCAGCAACTGGTCTCTTTGGTCATGAAACCTTATGCTGTTCTCTTGCATCTGGACTACCTGGAAACTCTGCCTGTTTTTACTATGAATTGGACTTGTCCTTTGAATTTGGTTGCATCAGCTCTGTTTAGGACATTCTCCGGCTCTTGCTGTGTGAATAAAAACTGTGCTGCTGTTTGTGATTAATTGCCAGCTCTGTCCAGGACATGACAATATGTTCCATTTCTTGTTTTACTGTGTCTAGCTTTCCCAGATTCATGCTTCTCACATTCCATGTTCTTATATGTGTTTTGCAGCATCAAACTTTCCTTTCAGTTCTGAGCAAATCAACAGCTGAAAGCCCTTTCCGCTTGAGTCCTGTTTTGTCATTAGCCACAGAGCTATTTGTCCTCTTCTCTTCCCCAGTAGCTTGTTGATTGTCTTCTGACCTGGGAGTATCTTCTGACCTGGGATTCTCATCTTCTGGCTCTGGCTCTTGTTTCATTTTGGATTGTCTCATCATAGGGTTTTCGTGGTAAGAAAAATTCAAAAGGGGTTTATTGTACCTCCTTCAGCTCAGTACTGACAAGTCTTATCTGTGGTGCCACTGCTATTGTCCCTGAGAGATTCTCTACCAGTGTCACCCCCGCCCACTGTGCCTGCCTTCTAGTGGTTTAGCACATTTAGTTTGACTGGTCAGAAAAAAACCTGTCTGACATGGAAAACTCTACCAGCAGCACTGCTGCCATCACCATAGTTTCTTGTCTTACAGGAACCTGCAGTACCACGGCTGCAGAACGGTCATGCCATTGGTAGGATTGTGCTATAGTTCATAAAATATAACTGTATCACCAACTTGGTTGAAAGGCCACCAGGAAGTACACAGGAACTCCAGGTAGGGCTGAGATGAATCTGTCCCTCAGAGTTGACAGTACTGTACCAGGTAGACCAGTGGTCTGACTCAGGTGTCTCTGAGTTGGGCATTGTATGGTTGGTCATTCCATGTAACTTGGAACTCCATCTGGAAGGAGCACCTCCACATGGCATATCAGCAGATAATTTGACAGATCTCTTGTGTACCTCTAATGAGCACACCAGGAGTCAAGGGGAGGGAATAATTTCTGTTTTCATGGCATTTGGAACTTTGAAGTTAATATGGATGAGGGGATCATTAAAAATAAAGTTGTCTTATTTTGGCAGTTAAGTATACCTTTGTGTCAAAACAATCTTCTCATTGGAAGGATTTATATTCCAAAGCTCAAACATCATTTTAAAGCAAAGAGCAAATCCTACTTCTCCTTTTTTAAACAGATCATTCCAAGTATGACAGTGCAACAGTACACTGCTGTTATTTGGAGGTGTAATTGTGTGCTGGACCACATAATCTGGTTACGGGTTACTGTTCCTAAAAGTGGCCAGATTCAGGTATAGAAACCTGTTTTCACTTGTCATCTTTGTTCATTAATATAGGGCCCTCAGCAAGATCTGAGGTAGAAAAAATGACCATTACAAGTTCCTTAGGGTGGCCTTGGGGAAGAGGGTACAGCATGACTTTTCATCCTGCTCATCCTTAAATTTTGCTTTCTGTCTACGCTAGTGGATTACAGTACAATCAGCTCTCCACATTTGCGGGTTTCACTTTTGCGGATTTGATTATGCATGGATTATTTGCTGTCACCTCCGCTGCCTCTCTATGGCATTTTCATAGGGACTGCAAGTCTCATGAGACTAAGAAACTGCAAACAAGGCTTGTAAGTCTTATTTAAAAAATGGTGTGGGGCAGCAGTGGAGGTGGCAGTAAGCCCTCCAGCCACCCACTTCTGCCTTATGGAGGAACCCTGATGCCTTAAAGGAACCCACAATGGGTTGAATATGGTGATCTTACTTTTTTGTGTGTTAGGTATGGTTTGGGAGGGCCTAGAGTTATTCACGATCATTCCACTTTCACAGGGGTCCTGTGCTCCTAACCCTAGTGAACGTGGAGGGATGACTGTACTGAGAATCCGCTCTGGGTTTTTTTGTTTTTGTTTTTATGTCTCTGTTATTTTGCTGGAAGCCCTTTCAGGATCCTGCATCTTCTCTCTCTTCTTTCATTGTGTATGCATGTGTCCATATGTGTTGGACTGCACTGGATCAGAGTTTTAGCCCCCTCTGAATTAGAGGCTTGCAGCACTCAAAAATTCATTTGTTTTGTCTGGGAAAGAGCGAATTTTGAATTGGGGCGTGGTTTTAGTTGGCCTAGAAGTTTTTAGGCAACCAAGCAGTTTTAAGAGTTGAATTGCTAATTATAATGTATGTTTCCTGTGTGTGTGTGTTAGAGCTGAGTTGGCTGCCACCGTTTTCTGAAAATTATTCTCTGAGGATGTGTATAAGATGTGTGAATAATAATATGCTTTTGAAATCTTTTAAATCAGCATGCAGTGCTAAGCCAGGATTCTGGAGAATTCTGCCTTCCTGTGAACAAGCTGCATGCTCTTGCTTTGCTTCTCTTGCCAGGAGCGGAAGCAGAAACTAACCAGCAATAGAAATTCCAGTTCACATCTGGCCCTGTAATAAAGTAGAGAGAGGTGGCTTCCCCAAGTGGCAGAGTGATTAAGGGATGGAGAGAGGGTTGATGGGTGTTGGCAGGGTGCTAGAGATCAAAGCTATGGATGCCACATGATCTGGTGTATGCCTTCTAAGCTAATTCACAGACCTTAGACGTGTGGAGAATGCTCTCCTACAATAGGATTCAGTTGTCAGTCTGATCAGCTTTTGGGAGGGGGTACTACTTTAGTCTTCCTCTCAGGTAGCAAAATGTCTTGCTAGTCCTAGGGTCAAATTACACGTGATTAATTACGTAAGGAGTTCTGCTCCTCTTTATTTTATTTACTTAAAATAAATCTGTGGGGCTGTGATCTCATTTGGAAACACTGCATTTGTGGAAGAAGGGTTTCAAACTTCTCCCCTCCATCATTACATTTTTCCCACTCATCCCATTTGAATCCCTGCTGGAGGGAGAATTCTACAAAGAAAAGGGGTGAAGGAAGATTTAAGTGGACAACTGCATGGGAGCCAGAGGCTAATTGCCCGAAAAGACCACCCTATGTGTTACATCCCCCCATAGCAAGCTCAAATACTTTAATTTTCCTTGGCAGTGCCTCTCAAAACGAAACATTGCATTGCTTCCTGTCGCAATTTTTAGAGGGACTACAGAGGAAAATTGAGGTATTTGGGCGTAGTTGTTGTTGTTAACTGCCATCAAGCAGATCTCAATGGTGGCTTTATGGATGAGGGACCTCTAAGCCACTCCATCTTCAACTGTCCTGCTCAGGTCTTGCAGATTCAGGGAAGTTCTTTGATTGAGTCTTATCTATCTTAAATGCAGTCTTCCTCTTTTCCTACTGCCTTCTACCTTTTCAGGCATTATTGTCTTTTCTTGTGGGTCATGTCGTCTCATGATATAGCTAAAGTACGACAGCCTCAGTTTAGTAATCTTGGCTTCTAGGGAGTGTTCAGGCTTGACTTACTCTAGGACCCTTTCATTTGTCTTTTTAGCAGCACTGGGTATCCATAGCATTCTTCTCCAGCACATGAGTTGATTTTCTTCCTATCAGCTTTCTTCACTGTCCAGCTTTCACAACCATGCATAGAAATGGGAAATAGGATGGCATGGACAAGCTTAACTTTAGTATGCAGTGATATATCTTGACACTTTAGGATCTTGTCTAGTTCCTTCACAGCTGCCCTTCAAGGTCCTAGTATTCTTCTGATTTTTGACTGCTGGCTCCATTCTGATTAATGACAGGTATGAAAAATCTTGAACTATTTTGGTGTTCTCATTGTCTGCTTTAAGGTTATGTAAATCATCTGTGACCATTATTTTTGTTGTCTTAGTATTCAGCTATAAACCTGCTTTTGCACTTTCTGCCTTGACTTTCTTCAGTAATCATTCCAAATCTCTTCTGTTTTCTAATAGTAGTATTGTGTCACCTATATATCTTAAATTGTTGATGGTCCTTTCTCCAATTTTCATGCCTCCTTCCTCTGAATATAATCCTGTTTTACATATGATATGTTCTGCGTACAAATTAAACAGTTAGGGTGATAAAATGCATAGAATGTCTGACCCCCTTGCCAATTGGAAACCATTCTGCTTCCCTGTATTCTGTCCTGGCAATAGCTTCTTGTCCTGCATACAGGTTAAGCATCAACACAGTCAAATGTTGTGACATACCCATTTCTTTAAGAGCAATCCATAGTTTCTCTTGATCTATACAGTCGCAGGATTTGCTTAATCTATGAAGAAATTCTTTTGTGTGCTCCATATCTAATATATGTTTGCATTATGAACCCTAGTGCCCCTTCCTTTCCTGAACTCATGGTAGAAGTCTTTATTGTTGAATTTAGAGCATGACTTTGCTTGCATGGGAAATTAATGCAATAGTCCTGTGGTTACTGCAGTCCCTGGTGTCCTCTTTTCGGGAACTGGAATGTATATTGAGCATTTCCAATCTGTGAGCAATTCTTTTGTTTTACACATTTGTTGACAGATTTTAGTTAGTTTTAGTTTAGTTTTAGTAGAATATGTCTCTGTAGCACAGAGATATTTTTGCCTATTTTCACATGGTGTGGGTGTGTTCAGTATGATTTGTGGGCAAAAGTTGATTCAAAGTTGCACCAGTTTTTTAAAATTCCCTTTTCTGTCTCTGTACATCTTGGGACCAATATAGAAATAGATTCCCTCTACTCTGTGCAGCTCTTCGAGAGATATAAGAAACTTCTGGGGAAAGGAAGAGCTAGAAAAATCCCACCTCCTTCCTAGCATCCCAGGAGCAATGTTCCACTAAGAGAATGTCTGGATGCTACCAAATTTCAACTGTCTTAAACGCAGCCACATTTTCACTTTGTGTTATTGTGTATAGTATTATTACTGGGGATAGGAGTATATAAAGAAATACTGTTTTGCAAACTGCAAGAACCCACTACTTCAACAAAGCTTGCCATAAAATACCCAAGTTGTTGACTTTGAAAACATAATACAAAAATCATAATATAAGCGGTTTGTTATGGAGCACTCATTAGGCATTTGAGTCCTCAAAAATGAAGTATGTTTTTGGTACAGTTATAGGAGGAGGGAAGCAAAGAAGAAAACCTTAGAAACAGTGAGAATTCACTGCAAGCAAATAAAATTGATGCTTTTATTGAAGGATGAAGAAAAGGTGGTAGAGTTAATTGCATACACTTCCAAGTCACTTTTGAACCACCAGCAGGAAATTAGCTGTTGTGCGAAAACGGCATGAAGTGTAATTCAGAGCAGCTGTCTAATTTATCAGCGAGAATAAACTGCTCATGTTCTTAAACTGTACTCAATTACTCCATCCACCTTTTCTGACCTGTTCAGCCAGCTAATATTTGCTTAAATCTAAATAAAAGTTTGCCATCCTTTTTGAAGAAGAAAAAAGGCTCCGTTAAGTCTTTTTTTTTTTTCAGTAATGTTTGAATTTATATCCAGCTCTCCTCTATAGGATCTTTGCCGTGAAAGTAAGTGGCATTCTCAGCTTAATTAAAAAAAAATCCAACGCTTCTTTCAGAGAACTAGTGGTCGTAATGGTCAAGCCTCTAATTAGACACTTTTGCACACAGCAGCAAACTAGAATTTTAAAGAATATGTATAAATGTGGTCCAAGTATCGTCACATCAACCCTATGAGGTAGATAAGAGTGAGGCATGGCCCAGCAAATTTTATGCTGAGTGATCATTTGTACCCATGGCTTTTAAAGTTGGCCTTCCACTTTCATGCAAAAGTGGGAAAAAAATGATTATCTTCCCTCCCCCACCTGCCTGAGTGGGCAACGAATGTATACATGTGCCTTCCCTCCTCTTGCTTCTATCCCATCCCCTTGTCCCCTGTCTACACACCCAAGTGAGCAAATGCAAACATGCCTTTCCTCTCACACAAATGCATGCACGCCTTTCCTCTTCCCAGTCCCCTGCCTGCTACCCTTTCCCCCTACCAGTCCACCTGAGTGTGAGGGAATGCATATGCATGTCCTCTCTCCCACTACTCCCTCCCATCCCCTTGTCCGCCGCCTGCCTGGACGAGTGAGTGAGTGAGTGAGTGAGGGAATGCACATCTGCACCTTCCCTTCTCTCATTCCCCCCATTCCCTTGTCCCCAGTCCAACCATCCAAAGGAGTGAAGGAACACATATGTGTGCCTTCCCTCCTACCACTTCCTCTCCTGGCCGCATGTGTGAGTGAGTACACGCGTGAAGTAGAGGCAGCAGTAAATAATTTGTGGATAATCACATTCGTGAAGGTCCCACTGGCACATGCAGAGGTTTGACTGAATTTTATACTGTTCTGTATGTAGAGGAACCCAAGGACCACACCATGTCCTTTCTTTTTCCTTCAGCATGCATCGCTACACTTCAAGAAGTCCTTACAAATAGCCGTTCACCTCCACAGAGAACAAATTATACATGTGTAGAGTAGTTTGGTCCCTAATTTATTTTTTTTCTTTGACTAGTTTCAAAATATTGTTTACTTGGTCATATAAGTAATTATCTGAAATGGCCACAAAACTCTGAAACACAGCTGTCCCCCCCCCACTGCCCTTTTTGATTAATTAGAGTTGTTCCTGAAGTGCTATACAGCAATATTTTACTCTGCTGTGGTCTTCCTTCTCTTGGTCCCTCCTTTCTTTCTTGATGGTATTTCAAGCCTCTTTCTCAGTATCTGCATGACAGTGTGACAGTGCAAAATTAAACACAATTAGAAGTTACTCTTCAGTGCATATCATTCTTTTCTATATTAACAAGAATCTATATTAACAGGAATCAGGAAAGGTTCTTAGGAGTGTTCTTCCTAATCTAGTTTTCTTAAAATGTTAAAGAAATCCTAATATAAAGAAATTAGGGAAGGACATTGTATTTTCCCCTCTTCAAAAGTTATTATGAAAGCCATTTCAGGATTTTGTAATTTTTATTTCTGAGAACAAATCAGAAATTAAGTGTGAGGTGAGAAAGGATTGCAGCCTTCTCTCCCTAGTTATGATTTCGGGGAAAACTGTCTCTCTTTTCTACATCAGAGGTCTGAGGGGAGCTCTCATTGGTATTAATGGTACTAATTGTTTTTCTGTTGCTAATTTTTTTGTCTTTCTGTCTAAGATTTTCATGCAGATTGCAGCTGGAGAGGGAAGGATAAAATTTCTTTTCCTGCATATTGTCATTATTTAATATTACAATTCATAGTTATCTAATGAGTGCTTGTTCTTAATATCACTCTTGTCATGTGATTCAAAATGTGTCTGCTGTGACATGAGTGAATTCCATTTCAGCTGAGGTTTTAAGAAAAGATTTTAGATTTTCAAAATTTGAAGAAATAGTTGTCAATTTAATGGATTTTCAAGAGACCACATAGAAAAGTTCATTTTCACATAGTAGAATGTGTACATTTCATTTTGAAGAAAGCAGCAAAACTAAGATACATAAGTAAACACACTGTTTTGTTTATAAAAGCAGGATGTATTTATTTGTTAATGCTTTGTATCACCAAAGGGATTTCTGACAAAAAAAGTGAAATGTACATCCTTTCAAACTGCAGTTTTAAAATCTAAGAATTGCACTGATCAGTGTGTTAATTTTGGATATTACTATGCAGCAGGGCTGAGGCATGTTTTGCTGCCTTCAGACATAGAACAGCACATTGTCAAATGCTCCAGGCTGAAACATACTTGTTTGGAAGTAAATCTCATTACTTTTTTCAGTGGGATTTATTTCTGAATAAGAATGGTTAGGTTTCAACTGTATGAGTAAAACCGTTTCTTGAATTCTCAGTGCAGTGATGTCTACTTAAAAGTCCCATTGGTTGTAATACTGATATAGGTATGAATTAGAAATAATAAATTAGAAATAAAGTAGAAGCTGGGGGCTTAGGTCAGAGGAACGGAGAAAGATTTAAGAAGGGTAAAAAGGTCACGAGAGCCAATGTATCAGGTAGCTAGGATGTTGATCACGTAACCAGGGTGTTGTTTGTTTATTGACTGGCTGCGGTAATTGCAGATTGTAGATAAGCACTTTCCGGGGTCTGAGTGTGGGGGTAATTAGCTAGTAACAGCATGTGGTATTTGTGACCCCGGAGGGGCGGAGCGAGATATGCCTGCGATCTTTGCCTGTGATCTTTGTGTATGCTGTGAACTTTGTCTATAAAAGAGCTGTGAAACTTGAATTCAGGGCTTTTGGTCTTTCTGTTTGCCACAGGGAGTTCCTGCCAATAGACTCATTAATTCATGTCTGATACTGGTGTGTAGGCAGCCAAGCCAAATCCAGGATAGTACCCACTACCAGAGTTCGATCTTTAGCCACTTAGATATGTCGTATGCTCACAGTGCAGATTGGGGGGCCACTTCAAATTCTCTACCCCTAACTGAGTTCACTTTACGAACTCCTATAGTAGCAGGAGCCAATGCTATCTGCGCACGCATGCTAAATTGTCGGAGTAAGAATAGCCAATGCAAGGTTGCTCCAGGACCTCCGATTCCTTGCAAGGAGATCCAAAATATATCTTATTACCACGGTCATGTTCTTTTACCTCATGGCTGGTTCTGGACCTGTGGGTCTCGAACCTGGTCATACATACCAGCCTATCTGTCTGACACTCAACCTTGCTGCCTTAGCCGTCTGGTAACAGTCCTTCCTCCATGGCCTCAGAAGCGAGACCGTAGAGCTAGAGCCGCCCCTCTAGATGAAAACTGTGACGGCCAATCACACTTATGGTCAGACAAGGAGAAAATAGCGTTAGCATTCTCCCTGGTTGGAATAACAGGATTGGCTCTGGAGGACGGACTAGAAATAAATAGATTAGCCTGTACGCTAGTCAAAAGTATAAACGCTACTTCCAAAGCATTATCCTTGCTTAACAAAGAACAGCGGGAACTAAGGAATGTTGTATTGGAAAATCGGGCAGGCGTTGACTATCTCTTCCTTCTCCATCATGTAGGATGTGAAAAGCATCAGAAATTGTGCTGTTTCAATTTGTCTGATAACAGCAACGTGATAGAAGCACAAATTAACAAACTGCACGAAGTAGTAAAGAATATAAATGAAGGGGATGATAGCTGGTGGAAGTGGCTTACATCTTGGTTACCAAACCTGAATTGGCTAAAAGCATTGTTTGTAATTTTGTTACCAGTAGTGTTAATATTCCTGTTTCTGTGTATATGCTTTCCTTGTTTTATACAATGTATAAGTAATATGCTTCAAATTACTTCCAGTAAGACAGCAGCTCTGTACGCTTTGATGGCTCAGCCTGACGCTGTTCTATGATATAACGTCACGAAATGCTATAATTGTTTAGAAATTATGCATTTAAGGGGGGAAATGATATTGGTATGAATTAGAAATAATAAAGTAGAAATAAAGTAGAAGCTGGGGGCTTAGGTCAGAGGAACGGAGAAAGATTTAAGAAGGGTAAAAAGGTCATGAGAGCCAATGTATCAGGTAGCTAGGATGTTGATCACGTAGCCAGGGTGTTGTTTGTTTATTGACTGGCTGCGGTAATTGCAGATTGTAGACAAGCACTTTCCGGGGTCTGAGTGTGGGGGTAATTAGCTAGTAACAGCATGTGGTATTTGTGACCCCGGAGGGGCGGAGCGAGATATGCCTGCGATCTTTGCCTGTGATCTTTGTGTATGCTGTGAACTTTGTCTATAAAAGAGCTGTGAAACTTGAATTCAGGGCTTTTGGTCTTTTGGAAACATCCATCCAAAAGCCCGCATGTAATAAATTACTCTTTTTCTTGCTCTGTGGTCTCTGTGTTCTCTGGGCTCCTGCAACAATACTACTAGTGCTAGACCAAACCCAACACCACCATCCTGGAAACAATAGCATCTTGTTAGCAGCAGTGATCAGAATGTCTTCTTTTTTGAAAAAGAAAACCCCTAAAAAAAAAAGGTATTTCATATGCAGGGCAGCATGTGAAGCTCCATTCAAGAGGGCCTGCTGTCTTTGTTATGCTGAGCCACTTTGGGCAGTTAACCTTATGGACACATGGGTTTGGACTATTGTTCCACAGCACCTGATCCACCTGAACTGGCAAAAAAGCTTTAAAAAGAAATAAAAAAGAAGATTGTTGTTGGAGCTGCAGCTGACACTGGTGATCCTCTAAAGCTGAAGGGTGAGAGGGGAAGGGAGTGATTGGACACTGCTGACAAAAAAGGGATAGAATGCTTCTCTTTATTTGTCTTTTAGAAAGTTTATATAGAGGGTGTTTGATGTGCTGATTCCACACTGGAAGCAGTGCTGCTGCTTCTGAAAGAGCAAGAGGCTGGGCTGTATGGCCCCTGTGGTCTGTTCCAACTCTGTGATTCTATAACTTAAGAAAGACAGTCCAGTTCATTCTTTTTCCACTGCTTAGTAAATTATTGGAAAGCTATTAGTGAAAAGAGCAAACCAGACCCTTTCCCCTTTATTTAAGAGGATGGAGCAAACCAGTAACATGGGGCAACGTAGTGAGGAGAAGGAGCAGCTTCCCCAACCTCTGAAAGTGCTTTGCCCATATGCCCTCAAATCTGGCAGATTGAGTTGAATGCGACTTGCCTCCAGGAAAGTATACATAGAATGGCAGCTTTTATTATGTATTCTGGGCTCCTCCCTGACTATCAGTTTGAGGCAGAGTGGATACATTGGTTATGATACAGAATCCAAATCAGAGTTAGGAGTTGTGGTCTAAAAGGTGGTAGACCACAGCTCCCACCCATTCAAATCATCATAGTCAGGGGTGAGGGTCAAAAGAGCTGAAAGCCAGCCACTTCTGGAGGGCTGCGTTTTCCATCCCTGCTTTAATCAAGCACATATGAATGTATGATTTAGCCTGCAATTCTGTTATACTTTCCTTGGAGTACTTCATTACAGTGAAAACTCACAAAAAGCACAGTTTTTTTCCTAATCATGGTAGAGCATTTTACAGAAATTCCCTACTTCAGACTATACTGCTTGTTTATAAAAAAATTGATGTGGTATAGTGTTTAGAAAAAGATTTGAGATCCACTGCAAGTCCCCAGTGAGCTGTGACATTCAGTTGGTCACCTTGGATCAGTCAACCTTACCTGCCTCACAGGTTTGTCATAAGGAAAAAGTGGGAGGAAGGAGAGCCTTGTATATATCATTAGAGGAATGGCAAGGTACAATTAAGATTCACATTTACAATATTCAGATTTTGTAAATGGTACAAAATGTTATCTGAACCTCTTGTTATTTATCTTAAGATGGGGGACAGCAGCTGCAGAAAGTTGACAGATCCTCAGTTGTGAAAAATCCATGAAGGATGTGGTTTCCCAAGTCTTTAATTCCATGCACAAAGCCTCAAAATAGAAGCAAACCCCATGCCTGGAACAAGCACACCCACGTTTCAGAGCTCTTTGATCAAAATCTTTATTTTTCAGCTGCAATAAAACTAAAGTCCTCATGGAAAATGCAAAAGAGAACTCCAGAGTGCAGCCACCAGATGTGATGCTGGTTTTGTTCATTATAGTCTTCTGCATGCTCCAACTTTTTTCCGCACAAATTATAAGTAGCATTATTTGACCAAAACATAGGAATCAAGTTGGATTCGAAATTGCCAAGAAGTAGAAAATTTCATTCTTTAGCTATCCATTCAGGTGCATGCTAGAGCTGTCATCATCTTCTCTGGCATCCATCAAGGTGTTAGCTGGAAGCAGCAGAGACAGTAAACAAAATTTGTTGGAAGAAAATCATGCCTCATGGGGGATCCCTTTAAAGTCACAGAGAAATGCTGTCTTCAAAAGACAACATCTTCAGTTCCTCCTAGAATGCTGGAAACGTGGAGTTGCCTTGGGGCGTGGAAGCTTTGCTTTATAGGCACTTGTGCAGCTGGTGTTTCAGGCTGTAATCTTTACAACTAATGTTCAGCTGCACTGGTCCCTTTCCTTGCATATTAGCACAAACACAGTGGTCTGTTCCCTATCTTATTTCAAATGAAAGCGCACTGCTTGTTCATATAGGAGAAACTCAGGATCATAATCTCTTCACAGATGTCATCTCTTGCAGCATAAAAGAGGAAAGAAGAGGGAAAAAAAAATAGAACAGCACCTTTAAAACTAACTGATTTTCATTTTTGCATGAGCTTTCTTGGATATAAACCTACTGCTACTGCATCCAAATAAGTGGATTTATATCCATGAAAGCTCATGCCAAAAAAAAAAAAAACAGTCTGAAAGGTGCTGCCACTTTTTCTCCCTTCCTTTTTTATAATCTTTTTATGTGACTCCACAATAGCTTGTTGCTCTTGGCTTAGAAACACAAGTCAGAATCCAATGGGCTAACTTTAGGCACTGTAACTCCCTGACACTTTGGATTTTCATGATGGAGAACAAGCTGCACTGTGCTTCTGTGACATAGAACAAAGCTATCTCAAAATCAAATGCAATTTCCTAGATGGTATCCAGACTTTGCAGACAGAGAAGACAAGTTCCAGATGCACAAATTCCAAATGCTGTTGATCATGTGGAACTGGTTCGATGGATTTTTGGGGGAGGGAGGGATCCTGCCTGAATCATGGTAAGATTATGTCATGCTGACCCCCAACATGTTTTGGCTCAAAGCAGTGTTAACATGCAAGACTTCTTTCAGGCTCTCATGTAAGAAGCTGAGCTGCACAGAAGATCCAAAGTTCAATCCTTTCACCTCTAGTTAACCAGATCTGGAAAGGAGTGGTGGGAGAGATATTTCCCAGGAGAGCTGCTACTAGGCAGGGGAGAAAATACTGAACTAATTTACAGATCATCAGAGTTGGTATAAAGCATTTTCCAAGCATGCGGGCTGAAAGTAATGCTCTGATGGGGGTTTCTTTTGAGATGTCCACAATTTGTACGCAGGAATCAGAGATAGGGTCAGTGGCATGAACCTGTTCCTTGGTAAATGAATGGCCTTGTGCAAGTGAAGAGATCTCAGTTACACAGTTTACCCATTAGAACAGGGCTCACAATTTAAATCAACAGAGCCACTGTCACTACCTATTGAGGACACCAAGAGGAACTGTTAAGGAACTATGAGGCTTGCTTACTATAGTCATCCTCCCAAGACTCCAACAATATTATTATGGCATAGATTTAAGAAAACTAGGTTTGTTACAACAGTTTAATACCATTTCTCACCTTATAGTTATAACTGTTGGCTTCTGACCTCTAAACCACCGAAATATTGTCTTTTTTTTTTTTTATGTTATCAAGTTAGCCAAGCAATCAAAGCATGTATGAGTGATCATTTCGTTAAAATACAGATTTAAGAAGAGATTGTTTATTGATCAGTATACAAAATGACTTAAAATTTCAGTCAAAAAGGTAAAAAGCAGAACACTGTAAGCTTAATACCTATTAGCAGGAATTTGATATGACTTAGAGGTGCTAAGTAACCCTCTTGAAAATCAAGCCCCTACTACCTCCTTGTGTACACCAAATTCAGTTTCATTTGCTTGATATTGAAGACATGTAAATGACTTGGCTATATACTTATAGGAAGATTATATCTGAAAACAAAAAGTGGTTATTAAAAGGTAGAAAAAGAGACTAGGATGATTGTAGTGGCTTTCCTGTTGAAGGATCTTACAGGGCAGGAGGAAAGAAGCTGAAGTTGATCTCTTCCCAAAGCTTTGCTATGACTGCCCTGTATAAAACACTGGGCAAAGGATGCTCAGGCTGTCTTTTCAGATAGACTTGATAGTGTCTGAAGTTAGCGGAAACTCAGACAAAAGTCCAGAAATTAGCAGAACTTCAGACAGATGTGCACTTCTCATTTAATAATGGAAGTACTCTGACCACGCACAGCTAACAAGATTATAAAATTATTAGTTTAACACAATTGGTTTCTAATTCTACATATAGGATTGTGCATATCTTTTAAAAAACTTATTTTGGTCAGTCTTTCATATGGAGCTCATCTTCTGTTTGGTGCTTGTTAATTCAGACTCTCCTGTTTAGTGTTAGAAAATGATTAAGCTTCTGATTTAGATAGATGTGAAATTCATGACCTTTGGGCCTGCAGTATATATCGGAGAAAATGGAAACATTTCAGGTTGTTTTTATTATGGTTGCACTTTGTGTCAAATGAGGCATTTTAATTGTTTTTTAAAACGCTGAAGTTGCTGAATTTTTGAATCAGAGTGAGATAATTAGATTAAATGATTCATCTTTGTGGTTGCAAGAGTGCATTTAGCAGTTTAATAAACCTCTTATAGAAGTCCTGTAGAAGTTCATTGGTTGAGTTCCTTAGTTTTAAAAGTAGGAAAAGTTTTTATGGACAATATAATATTTGGTCATTAGGTCCTGCTGATTATTTGGAATTCAGATGAAAAAGAAATTAGAGCAGTAACGAATTGGTTGGTTAGTTTTTTTGTAGCCTGCTGTTCTAGTTTTATAGCTGGCTTATTCCATTGATTTAATCACAGGTGATCAGTTTTTCTAACTAATTTGCTTAGCACATTTTTAAACCAGCCCCATCCTAAAACTAGTTCTCTTCAGAAAATTATTTTGATTTGTTCCTACTTTGAATTCAGTGAATGGGCTATTTCCCAGGTGAAGGTGGAATAAAGGTGAAGGTGTGTTAATGCACAGATGACCAAGTTCAGGCGTGAATGTTAAATGTGGAATTGGCAAAGGGAATTGTGGCATCCTTGAATTTGAACCTGACCCTTGCTGAGGCACAGAGCAGTTCCTCCCAGGAGCTTTGGGATTCCTTATTTTTTGGTTCCTTGAGATCAACAATAGAAAAAGCTTCCCTCTGTGATTATACTTAAGTATAAAGATATTTCATTAAGTACCAAAGTATTTTTGATTTCTGTGTATGGATGTGAAAGCTGGACATTGAAGAAAGCTGATAGGAGGAAAATCAATTCATTTGAAATGTGCTAATGGAAGAAAATTCTGTGGACATCGTGGATTGCTAAACAGAGCAAACTAAGTCTGAGTTTTCACTAGAAGCCAGAATGTCTAAACTGAGGCTATCATACATTGGCAAATCAGGAGACATGTCTCATGGCAGAAGGTGATAGTATTTGAAAGGTGGTGAGAAGAAAAGAGGAAGAGCACAGTACAGATGGATAGATTCCGTTTAGAAAGCCACAGCTCTGAGCTTGAAAAATCTGATAAGGGCTGTTGATGACTGGGACTCTTGCAGGTCTTCCATTCACAGAGTCACCATGAGTTGAAGCTATCTTAATGAAAAGTAACAACAACATTGGCATACTACCTGTCCTGCTCTGCAGTGTACATCGTGTGTTGGGTGTGTTCGAGGATATATTCATGTTTCACACATGGAAGCAGTGAGACCCAACAGACCTGCTAGTTTTCCACATAAGTTGAAAGCATCTCTGTGAATCTTCTTCAGTGTGCTGGGGTTCAAATGTACATGGGTTCCTCAGAATGTGAACTGGTATGGAAAGGAGTCTGTGAAGACAGAAGATCTGAGAAATACTTGCATAGTCAAGCCTTCACTTTTCATTTTGGTGCTACCCATTCCCGGCTGTTCCCAGGCACAGTGATAGTCATGGTAGTTTGCACACAATGGAGTCCACAGTAGAGTGGCACTGTTGCATCTTTTGGACTTACAGAACACTTGCTAAAAAAAAAAGGTGACTCACTGTTTTAGCAAGCTTGAGATACCAAAGTTCCCAGTTCAAGTATAGCTTCTTTGATGATATGCTCAGCCTCACTTCTTATTTGCTGTACAGGAAATAGTAATGCTGACTTATAAAATGGGTTATATTGTTGTTGTAAGGATTACAGTTAGATAATGCATGCTACATAATACATTTTGAAAGCACTGTACAAATGCTGTGAATCATCATCATCGACATATCCTGAATGATGAGAAGCTCTCGAGAATATCCTCACTTAGAGAAGGAAGTGGTGCGCTTCATATAATACTTTTCTTCTAATATTTCTGTTCACCTGCTACTAGTTTTTTGTGTGACTATAGTACTGTCATGCATATTGTAGCAAAGCAACTGTTCCTTGTTTCACAGAGATAATGTGGTTAATTGTGTAATTTGTTCAAGGGTAGGTGAACTCAGCAAACATCCTTCTCCAAACAGTGGCTTCAGTATGGTTGCAGGGAATCAGCCTGAATTAGCCATGGTATGTTACTTGAACATATCCACTGACCTACCATAAATCACATCTCTGCAAACAGTGCTTTGGGAGCACTTATGCACAGCCTTTATGGCAAGAAAAGGGAACTTTTAGCCTCTGTTATCTATGGTCAGATGTACTTCATCTCTGGTAATTCTCTGGTCAGATTGGAGATAGCAGGGTCTTACTTTCTGCTGTGAGAAGCATAGGACTCTGTACCTCTCTCTGCCTACAGAATGCATGAAATAGGCCCTTTTTGCAAGGAGAGTGGTTTGTCACTGGCCTGGTCTCCTGAGGCAATCAAGCAGCCAGGGCTATTACATTTCCCCACCATTGCTTTATGAAAAGGAGTGAAACAGGATCTGTATGACAAGTGTAGCATCCAGATTGTGCTGTGTGGCCTAAAGAGGTCAAGAAGGAAAACTGAGGTTAATGTCAAGATGATTGTAGCTGGTTTTCTTATCTGTAGGGAAAGAGTTAGTGCTGAAAGGTAGAAAATCAGAATAGAAGAACAAATATATAGATTGCATACATTAAAGATATAAAGTAGCAAAGTGACACCTAAGCCTGGATGAAAGGGGATGGGTAATTAGTGCTCATGGCATTGTGGATCCAAAAGTGCTTTACATATGAAGACAAATTTTTTTTAGAGCAATGAATATATGCAGAGATCCAAAATCTCCTCCACCATGATTTTATGTTTCTTACTCTTAGGAGATTGTATTTCCTTCAAGATCAGCCTGTCTAGCCTGTCCTTTGGGGCTTAGGTTTAACGTGACCAGAGGGGAGGGGCAGAGAAATAATGTTGGTGGTAGAATTCCACACATTCACTAAAAAACAGAGCTTTGCAGTTTTGGCCTGTCTTTCTAGATAAGTGCAAAATTATAATGCCAGCCTACTACAACTTGTCTTTCTCTTGGGAAAGAGATGGTAAGAGATGGTACCTGTTGTGGTCCATGCTTTGCACCTTTTGATTCTCACTTCCCCCATCTGGTGTGTTCTGACAGAGTAGATGGCTGAGGTGAGGGAGCTGCTGCCTAAAGTGGTCTTCTGTGTCTTTAAACAGTGAAGTCCAATATGTACGCCCTTTGCCTGCTCAAAATGCTGGGCAAAGAAGTCAGTCCTGTTGGACTCTGCTCCCTAAGTGTCATTCTGTCCATCTTGAAGTAGAAGAGCTGTCTTCTCCCTGCCTGGAATTTCCTAAGGCCTGGAAAGGTTAGGTCACAGGAAAGAATGGAGCTAATCCTTGGATAATTTTCTTGCTCCAGTGCTGGAAAGGACAATATGTGTATGGGAGCGGTCAGTTTGCGTGTTTGGCTGAGGCTCTTGATTTGACTACACAGGTGCCAAACATTCCTATGCCTTCGTTTGTATCTGGAGGTAAGAAAGGGTAGAGAAATCTGTGCAACTGCTAGAATATTATCCCTGCATGCCTATCCATCTTAACACTCAGGGGAAGATTATCTGCTTTTCAGTAGATGGCACCTCATTCACTATGGTGAATGTGGCAATTAGACTTAGTGAAACCAGTTCGATGATAAGAGTTGCCTTGTTCAGTAGGTCATACTTCCTTATAAGTGTGTGTAGGATTGCAGTGTGAATTTGATTAACTTCTATTTTTTGATGTCATGTGACTTCCAAGTCATCTGTAACTGATGACAATCCTATCATAGGGGTTTCTTGGAAGATTTTTTCAGAGTGTGTTGCTGTTGCCTTTGTCTAAGGCTAAGAGAGTGTGACTTGCCTGGGATCACTCCATGACTGAGTCCTTTTCCGGCACTGAAACCACTACACCTCACTGGCCCAATAATGAAGGACAACATTTTATTCTGAGAGTAAGAACATTTTGTTCTGGTTCTGAAGCTTCTTTTCTTTTCTTTTCTTTTCTTTTCTTTTCTTTTCTTTTCTTTTCTTTTCTTTTCTTTCTACTTTCAAAATTTCTCAGTAGACTGAGCTTTTAAGATTGGGTCATTTATAAATTAAAGCAAGCAGATGAATGAATGACCGCAACTCTGGTAATCTAAACCAGTTAACATTTAATCACTGCCTACATCTGTGTGTGTGTGAATATGCACCCATGTGTGTATATTAGACATATTAACATGAAAAATGTGTGAACAAATTAAGGGAAGGTATCTGTGGTCCTAAGTGCTAGTGATAGGATTTATAACCAAAAGAATACCTTTCACTGAAGTATGATGAAGAGTAGACACTGACAGTATTAAGCGGCAGTTTCTCTTTCCTTGGTTGATTTTTATTGTGTTTATTGTTTGTCTCCCAGGCATATGTATTTTCATTTTCCATTAGTACAACCAATATGCTCTTTGAAGAGTTGAGCTGACATAAGTAGCACCCATTTCATTAAAAATGGCTCCCTCTACACACAACACAGCTTGTGATTATTAAAAAATAAAAGTTTAAAAAGAGTTTGACATTTGTTATTAGGCCTCAAAGCTATTAAGTTTTAAATGGCATCTGAGATTTTTGTTTTTCATTAAATGGGCTTTTCTTTTTTAAATCCGCGGCTCAAGTTTTATCCAGCACAGTCTTACCTTTGTGTCTTTTGTTTGGATTTGTGTAGATTTTTTAATTTTTTTTTCTTCCCTTGACTGTCATGGAATTAAAGGTCTTTTGCCCCCCCCATCAAATGTGGAATTTTCTACCACAAATACCATTTAGATGATTATTTTTTTCCTGCTAATTTGTGTCTAGGGAGAAAGTGGACTTCTAAACTGAAACAACTACATCCCAGTTGTATTAGAATTCAGGATTGCGCTCATCCTATTATACAGAGACTGTTGGGAAGTGATTCCCCCCCCCCAAAAAACTGCAGTTTAGTGAACCAGGTGTACAGCAAGGAAGGAGGCTAACCAGTCTGGTTAGAATAATACAGCTGACCTTAAATGGCATTGTGCCTTTCCTGAAAGACAGAGTGCACCCTTTGGGACTCACACTATCTGTGATGCTCACATGTTGATGGTGGCCAGGTGTACTTTTTACCAACTTACAATAACAGCTGGAATACACCAACCTATCTGGAAAAGGCTGATCTTACCTTGATTATTTCAAACTGGACTACTGTAGTATGAAATATCTTGGTCTGTCTTTGAAGATGATTAATGCAGTATATAGATGCGTGAGCTGGTAGGTGGATAGCGTGACACTTACAATACCAGCTGCACTGGTTGCCGATATGTTTCCAAGCCTAATTTAAAGTGCTTGTTTTGACTTTGGAAACCTGAAAAAATTGAGGGCAAAATTACTTGAAGGATTACCTGTACCCTGATGCCACTGCCAGCCACCAAAACTGATGAGTACAGGGGAAAGAGCTGTTTTTGTGGTGACTCTGCACCTCTAGAATGAGTTTCCATTGCAGTTATTATTGTTGATCTGTTCTTGAATTATATTTTTGCCCCCTTTTTTGCTTGTAATTGTATTTTTTTCTGTTTTGCATTATTTTCTTTATTATATATGCTGCCTTTGGCAGGATTCTACCCATAGAGGTGTCCATATTGCAGTAAGCACAAGAACTCTATTCAGACATTTGTCTGAACATGTGAGGGATAAAAACATGTAGAGGAATAGAGATTGTTCATGCACTGATGCGCCTGTGTGTGTGCCTTTTCAGACCTTCATGTGTGTGCATCATGATTTTCTGAAGAGACTTCTAAATATTTTTGGCTGTGCACATGTTGTTGTGTGTCTTCAGGTTGTTTCTGACTTATGTCAGCCCTAAGGCAAAACTATCATGGGGTTTTCTGGGGCAAAGTAGGAATAGAACCCTGGTCTCCAGGGCCATAGTCCAATGCTCAAACCACTACAGCAAGCTGGCACATGTAGGAATTGTTAAAAACCTTCTTCTGATCTTTTTACCCTCAGTGGCTTGTCTCTGAAAAGGAAGGGGGAATCTCCTCATTGTTTTGATGAGGGTGCTCCTATTGTGAACCACATCCCTGCTTTGGACTAAGTGCATGAAAGGCTAAAGAGGGACATTGGGTTTGGGAGACATAGTGTATGGGGATTGTATGTGCTTTCCACTGTCATTATACACATTTAATTCTTGCCTATTCAGGCAAATGCCTGAGCAGAGCTTAAATCACCTGGTTCAGTTTTTCACTTCTTTCTGAATGAGAAATTTGAGGAAGGGGCTGAATAGCATTTGAGGCCAAGGTACACTCTTGATTTATCCCAGGGTGATATATTTTAGTCTAGATAGAATAGAATGCTGCTGTTACTCGCCAGTGCTGCTATCACTTAATCTCTGCTTTGTTACTGTATGTGAATGGAATGAAATTATTGTATCTCCCAATATGTTAGTTTATGTGAAGGCAGAGATTTTTAACCCATATGAGGAATATTCCACTGTGTGATATTCTGTCTGCATTTTGAAGTGGTACATGCCATAGGCAATTTTTTTTAATTGTTTCTCCCAGAGAGCCCTAGATTTATCAACTGTGGAGAGCAGAAGCTCAAAGAAATAACAGTAAATTAAATTAAATTTAAATTAAATAGTACTTTTAATAAAATAACTTAAAACATTAACTAGTACAGCAAATCCTAACATTACATCTGAAGCTGGAAGAGGAAGGGACACATAGCTCAGAAGGCTACATGGAGCTATCCAAAGTCATTTTTTGTGTCACCTTAGCCCAGTGCTGGATTATCAGAGGTGCAGTTGCTCCAGGCTCTTCACAGGGTATGAGAACAATGCTGAATGAAAAGGGTGCATCTAGGTTTCCCTTCTTCCCATGGGATCAGGTCATTAATCTCACTGAAGTTGAAGGACTTAAAACTGGTTCACAAATGAAGATTTTTGTGCTGCTATCTATTGTATTTTTTATTTATTCATTCATTTAATTAATTAATTAATACAGTTCCTCCTAGAATACCTCACACGTGTGGACGAAGGAGCTCCTGTTTTGGGAACTGCTCTGGGTCCCCAACCATCTAAAGTAGGTTGCATACTAGCCCCAGGCCCCAGTCTCTATTTCCTTAGGTCACGTTGTATGATAAGCAATGAATCTGAATAGACAGTCTCCTCCTACATGTGGATGTTCTTCATGCAGTTGGAGACATTTTGACTCCCTATCATGTGTAAAATGTTTAAAGATGAGGGAAGCTCTGCTATCCAGATTTGTCTTTGTCCAGAAGAACAGAATAATGGAAGCAGAGATGGGGGGCACATGGTAGGTGCTGTCCCCTCTTTGAACATTTATAGAGCGTGCTAACATAACAAATGAACAGGGTTTACAATTCAGAAATACATTGGCTTGTACTTCTCAGAGTTATTTATGAACTTCATGCAAAGAGATGAATGCGATATCAGAACGATGGCCTTGTGATCTAGTCAACCAACCACTGCTGAAATTAATTATCATACAGGGAACATAATTGTTTTGTTTTTCTTCTCAAGACACCAATATTTCACTCGTCCATGCAAGAGTGACCATGATTGCAGGCTTTTCTGGAATGTTGCGGGAAAAGCTATTCTGTCCTGAGCTGGGAGGAAATTTAAAACAGTAGCTTGGAAGAGACAAAATAGGGCAAATCTCCATGGAATATTAGTCTGAACTCATTCACTGTGAGAGCTTCACTATAGGGTAGTTCAGGTACTGCTCTGTCATATTTAGCACTGTGGATAATGCCAGTGTGATGTAGGCTTCAGGTTCATACTGAGCTCCAAAACTGATTTGATTTTGGACTAGGCTTGTCAAGACTTAGCACACAATAGTTGTGTGACGATAGGGCCATTTGTACCGCTTTAAGCTCCCTGGAGGAAGAACAAGGTAGTACATGAATTTTTTAAAAAAATTGCTCCCACATCAGTTAGTACTCCTTCAGAAAACAAAGAATGTATTTATTTTAAAACAAACCAGATATGTATGCAATATATCATAATTTCCACATAGACTGCCTTGTTAGTGTGTGGTGCCTGAAAGACGAACCAATATACTGTGGTGTAAACATTTATAGATTCGGGTCAGCTTCAAAAATATATACACTGTATTTCTGTTTAGGCGTTTTCAGAAATATGAACACCAGGAATTTCCTGTCCCTACAGCGGTGGAACCAGGAGTGGGGATGTCAAAATTTGGGTATTGCCCCCAGTAAGAATCCTGTCCACCCACCCCCTGTGGAATTTTCCACCAGTCCTTAAATTACTAGCACTGTGATAGTGGGACACTGAACATACCCAGAACTCTTATATTGGCTATGCTTCACATTACTTCACTTGTGCTCTTTCTTTGGATAGCTAAACTGTGTTTCTAGATGCTGAAATGAAGTTTTAAATTACTACCATGTTAGAAATTTGGAGAATGAAGGAAAATTCCATGAGGTGGGGGGGGATTTGTACTGAGTGGGGAAATGCCCTCATTTTGTCACTCCTTAGCTATACTGCTAGCCAGCCCCATAATCATATAGCAGAGCATGTTCTGAATTATCATGTACTTGTGGGGATGGGCACGGCTAGCTTATATATAGGGGAAGAGCTATTTTGTTTGTATAATTATTAGCCAGTCTGGACCTATAAATGGCAATAATTATTCAGACTGTTGAGATCTAGGCAGGCTTTTTTTTTTTTTTTTAAGTAACAGTCTCACTACAGTCATTTTCAGGAATGTTTATGTCATTTTTAGGCAAGGTTCTGGAGTGTGTGGTGGCTCCCTGGATCTAGAAGTGTCTGGATGAGATGAATTTTCCTCAACCAAATGACTGCACATTCAAGGAGAAGAGATACAGTAATAATGGGAGATTTCAATTACTCAGATATATGCTGGCAGTCAAACTCTGCCAAGACAGCAAGGTCCAGCAAGTTTCTTGCTTGTCTTGCAGACAACTTCATGGTCCAGAAGGTGGAAGAGGTCACAAGGGGATCAAATATTCTAGATCTGATCCTGACCAACAGGGATGACCTTGTTAATGAGGTAGAAGTGGTTGGATCTTTATGGGGGAGTGACCATGCCCTATTGGAATTTGGCATTCAGTGGGAAGGAGAAGAGAAGGGTAGCCAAACACTCATCTTAGATTTTAAAAAAGTGGACTTCTGTAAACTTAGGGAGCTGCTGGCTGGAATTCCATGGTCAAGAATAGTGAAAGAGAAAGGAGTTCAGGAGGCAGGGAGTTCCTTAAAAAGGAGATACTGAAGGCATAGTCTAAAACTGTGCCAATAAGGAGGAAAAATGGAAGGCATCTGAGGAAACCAGAATGGTTGACTGAAGAACTCTCAGCTGACCTAAGTGTTAAAGGAAACATGTATAGGAAATGGAAGAAGGGGAAACCACCAAAGAAGAATTTAAGCAAGTGGCCCGGAGATGTAGGGAGGAGGTCAAAAAGGCTAAAGCACAGAACGAACTTAGGCTGGCCAGAGACATTAAAAACAATAAAAAGAGCTTTTTTAAATACGTCCGCAGCAAAAGGAAAAAGAAGGAGACGATAGGGTCACTGCGCAGAGAAGATGGAGAATTACTCACAGGGGGAAGGGAAAAGGCAGAACTACTTAACACCTTCTTTGTCTCAGTTTTTTCCCAGAAGGATACAAGCACTCAACCTGGCGGTTGGGGACCAGATGAGGAAGCAGGGGAAATGAGGCATGTAATAGGTACAGGAATACCTGTCCACACTGGATGAATTCAAGTCTCCAGGGCCAGATGAATTGCATCCTAGGATATTAAAATTGCTGGCAGAAGTCATTTCGGAACCGCTTGCAATAATCTTTGAGAAATCTTGGAGGACAGGAGAAGTTCCAGCAGACTGGAAGAGAGCAAATGTTGTCCCCATCTTCAAGAAGGGAAAAAAAGAGGACCCAAATAATTATCGCCCAGTCAGCCTGACATCAGTACCTGGAAAGATCCTGGAGCAGATCATTAAGCAATCAGTTTCTAATCACTTAGAAAGCAAGGCGGTAATCACGAGAAGTCAACATGGATTTCTCAAAAATAAGTCATGCCAGACTAATCTTAACTCTTTTTATGATAGAGTTACTAGCTTGATAGATGAAGGGAATGCTGTGGATGTAGCATATCTTGATTTCAGTAAACCCTTTGACAAAGTTCCCCATGACATTCTTGCAAAGAAACTAGTAAAATGCAGGCTGGACAGGGCTACTGTTAGTTGGATTTGTAATTGGTTGACCGACCGAACCCAAAGAGTGATCACGAATGGCTGCTTCTCATCCTGGGGAGAAGTGACTAGTGGGGTGCCACAGGGTTCTGTCCTGGGCCCAGTGCTGTTCAATATTTTTATCAAGCACTTGGATGAAGGAATAGAGGGCATGCTCATTAAATTCGCAGATGATACCAAATTGGGAGAGGTTGCTAATACGCCAGAGGACAGGATCAAAATTCAAAATGACCTGGACAGATTGGAGAGCTGGGCCAAGGCTAACAAAATGAAATTCAACAGAGAGAAGTGTAAGGTCCTACACTTAGGTATAAAAAATGGAATACAGAAATATAGGATGGGGGACAAGTGGCTGGATAGCAGTACATGTGAAAGGAGTCTTCACAGACCACAAGCTGAACATGAGTCAGCAGTGTGATGCGGCAGCCAAGAAAGCCAATGCAATTCTCAGCTGCATCAATAGGAGTATGGTGTCTAGATCGAGGGAGGTACTGGTACCACTCTACTCTGCTTTGGTTAGACCTCATCTTGAATACTGTGTCTAGTTCTGGGCACCCCAATTCAAGAAGGACATGGTCAAGCTGGAGCAAGTCCAGAGAAGGGCGACCAAAATAGTGAGAGGCCTGGAAGCCATGCCCTATGAGGATAGACTTAGAGAGCTGGGTATGTTTAGTCTGCAGAAGAGAAGGTTAAGAGGGGACATGATAACTATGTTTAAATATTTGAAGGGATGCCATGTAGAGGAAGGAGAGGGCTTGTTTTCTGCTGCTCCAGAGACCAGGACAAGGAGCAATGGATTCAAGCTGCAGGAAAGGAGATTCCACCTGAGCCTCAGGAAGAAATTCCTGACAGCCAGGGCTGTCCGGCAGTGGAATATGCTGCCTCGGAGTGTAGTGGAGTCTCTTTCCTTGAAGGTTTTTAAGCAGAGGCTAGATGGCCATCTGTCGGGAATGCTTTGAGGGTGTTCCTGCATAGCAGGGGGTTGGACTGGATGGCCCGTGTGGTCTCTTCCAACTCTACATTTCTATGATTCTATGAGTCTATGAATTATCTAGAGTGATTTCACTCTGGCTTCAGGCCTGGTTATGGGATGGAAACAGCTTTGTCACCTTGGTGAATGACCTGTACAGAGAACTGAACAGGAGGAATGTGTCCGTGTTGGTTCTGCTAGAACTGTCAGTGGCATTTGATATGATTGACAATAGTATTCTTGTGGACTTCCTCAGAAGATGGTGCTGGGGGCTCCAGTTTGAAGCCCTGGCTGTTGTCCTGTGGGTTCCCCAGTGTTCTCTTTCACCCCTTCCCCATTTTATTTAACATTTACATGGAACCAGTGAGAGAGGTCCTGTGGAATTTTGGGGTTCAGTGTCACTGATATGCAAACGACATCCAACTCTACCTCTTCTTTCCATCTGATTCCAAGTCAGCTGTTTTAGTACTGAATCAATGTCTGTTGTCAGTGTGGGCTGGATGAGGGCAAACAAATTCAAAGTTAATCCAGGCAAGACGGAGATGCTCCTGGTCAGTCGAAAGGCAAATCAGGGAATAGGCACTCTGTCTGTGTTGGATGGGGTTTTACACACACACACACACACACACACACACACACACACACACTGATCTCAGACTCACAGCTTGGGTGTTCATCTCAGCCTGGATTCCCAGGTTTCAGCAGTGGGCAGGAGCATATTAGCACAAGTAAAACTAATGTGCCAGCAGCATCCATTCTTTGAGGCATCAAATCTGGCTGCAGTGACATATGGCTTGATTACATCCCATTTGGACTACTATAATATACTCTGTGTGGGGATGCCTTTGGAAATGGTTGGAACTTCACCAGTTCTGCTGACCAGAAATGCTATGAAGAAACTAGACAAGATGCTGAACTGTAAAGATGTGTAATTGAATACTAACGTTAGGATTGTCCATGCCGTTGTATTTTCAATCTCTATGAATGTGAAAGCTGATAGGAAGAGAATCAACTCATTTGAAATGTGGTGCTGGAGAAGAGTTTGGTGGATACTGTGGACTGCTAAAAAGACAAATTAATGGGCATTACAACTAATCAAGCCTGAACTCTCCCTAGAAGCCAAGATAACTAAGGTGAAACTGCCATACTTCAAACATATTATGAGAAGACATGACTTATTAGAGAATAATGAGAATAAGAGAAAAATGCTAGGTAAGATGATGGACAGACTCAATCAAGGAAGCCACAGCCCTGAGTCTGCAGGACCTGAGCCGGGCTGTTTATGATAGGGTGGAGGTCTCTCATTCTTAGGGTCTGCATAAGTTAAAGTTGACTGAACAGAAGTTAACGACAGTGTCTTTTAAATTGTTTCATATTATTTAAGAAAGTGATTTTTAATTGTTTTTAAAATTTTATTGTTAAGGCTTTTTAGTTGATTCTTTTTAGGAGCTGCCTTGCATCTCACTCTGGGAGAAAGGTGGCGTACAAATGAAATAAGTAAATAAACTTCAGACAGTCTGCTCTTCAGTGTGAAGTGGTATGCTCATTTTGCTAAGTCACCTCTGGTAAATTTTCATTTGTATTTTTCATCCAAATTAAACCATAGAACGTCTTTAGAACTAGTATTGTTCTCAGAAGAATATACCAAAACTGTATGCCTCCAATCTGAGGGTTTTGCAGTTTTTTCTTTCCACATTATAAAACACTATGGAAATTTGGAACACAGTCTTGCAATCATCTTTTGCTATTTCTTGTACTATTTATCATACTCTTTAATTAAGGGTGAGAAATCCATGGAATGGTAGAATTAAAAATGTGCTGTGAATCTGAAGGTATAAAACCAGAGACACATGTGTTTAAGCTAGATAGCCCAAGAAATTAGAACAGAACAGTCAGCTAAATTGGTATAAATGCTTTTAAAAATAGAGAGTATCTTGAAATGAGCAGGAATTAAGGAAGAAACTCCTGTGTGTGTGTGTGCACGTGCGCGCGCGCACACACACGGGCATGTGACCAAAGCTAAAAAGAAAAACCTAGATTTTAACCATTGCCTTTGCTTCAGATTTATTACTTCCTCCTCACACTGCAGATGGCTGGATCTGCTCAGTCTGCAAAAGCTACAAGGGAAGCACATCATAAAAATATAGGAAAAATGCACTTAAAAGCTGTTCAGAAGTTACTTCAGAGATTGACCCCCCCATGCCTCAGCAATTGTTGAGGTCAGAAATAAATCTTCTAAGAAGAATTTCATATACCTAACTTTCTAGACACTGTCTTTTTGTTATTTGAATGACTCAAAAGGAATTTATCATTGCTGTGTGTGGGGCTTTTTTTGTAGTTCTCCAACTACAAAATGTAAATATCTTGAGTTGGGAACATCAAGTCTTCAGCATGATTTAACCTCTTGGCCTACTGCTTTATTAACCTTCTTGGAGATAGGCCCAGTGCTGCTGTAACATTCCCTAATCTCTAAACAAGGGCTAAGAAATTAGCAGGACTCTTAGGGAGCAACATACATCCTCTTCTCTCCTCACGTGAATTTCACATTCTGCCTCTTTACGGGGTAAATTATTGTATAGTATTATGTCTGCACTGAGAGAAATACTAGGTGTTGGTTTCTTTAATAATGGTTTACAAAATCACTTTACTCTCTGGTTTAAAGCTGATGATAATTATTTGCCTTTCCACACTACACTGTTATAGTGCTATTACTCCACTTTCAACATCCTATGGAATCCTGGGGTTTGCAGTTATAAGAGGGGCCAGAGGCAATCCTGTGTCAGCAATCCTGTGTGCAATCTACATGGAAATACAGAAGAATGGAACCTGCATTAGATTCATTTCATGTAAATGTAACATGCCCTAGATACAGGAAGTTTCCTCTTCCCCTAACTCCATTCCATCTTCTCTACCAGAAAAACATGCCAAGATGTACCTTAGTTTTTAATGAACTGAGGGAAGGATGATGCCTGAAACTCACACTAACGTATTATTTAAACCCCCATATCTCTTCATCCCTTGATAAAATGAGAATAAGTTAGAGAAAATGATTTCTCAGAGACATGTAGTGGAAAATAGGGACTATATCTTAGAAATAGGCAGTGTTGGAATGTAGGCTGAGATGATGCCCTGAGGCACTAAAGAGCCAAGAGAAGTTTTTACACAACAGCTCAGGATAATTAGGAAAAGCAAAGTCCCATTATACATGTCTCTATTAAGAAGTGTTGCATTTACTTTGGCAGAATTCAAGGGTGAAATAAAAAGTATCCATTTTATTTTTATTCTCTCACTTTTCTGTAACAAATGTAATGCATTTCCCATTTTTCCTAAGAATTGAAAAAAGTTTCAGGGATACCCAACTTTGATTTGTTTTGGATGAGAAAGTACAGTACTAGAAACTTTTTTGTAAGCTTGAAATAAATCCCACTGAATTGTGAGTAGAAGTCTCTATCATTGCTCTGTTAATGTCTTTCATGTCTTCATTAGGCCACCCCATTCTCTGAGGAGCAAAAGTTGAGAGTTTAGTCAGTACTGGGAGAACCTAAAAGAAGCACTGATCCTGTCTAGTCTCTCTGCTGCAGCACCACTTCTGGCTTTTTTCAGTGCCTGGGCAGGAAAATGGCGGTGGCAGAGGCAGCTTTCTGGCATTTCCCTTTAAAGAAATGCCAAGAGAGTAGAGGGGGACCGGTGCTTCTTTCATGTTCTCCTGGAATGGACTAAAGTCTTGCCTTTTGCCACTTTACTCAGAGAAGATGATGGTTCCTTTTTTAAAATAAGAGTTAATACTGTAGTTTAATTTTTATATAAAAGAGAACCATCTCCTTCTTTGAGTAGTGTGGTGAAATGTGTTTTTGAATGCACAGGTGGGAAAATGGTGGTGGTTAGGGATGGTTGGCCTCCTGAGGTAGTGCTAGCACTTTCCTCTCTCCATGGAATGTCCTATGACCTATCCATGTTCATATCAAAATCCATAATTTAAGTCCCCCAAATAGTCCCCGGCTTATACGTGAGATCAACTTATACATGAATATACAGTCCTTTCTCCACATTTGTGGGTTTGACCTTAGTGAATTTGATTAATCACAAGGCATGAATGTGTCTTCTCTCCCATTCTTCTCCTCCCATTCCCTTGCATTTTGCTGGGTGCAGAGAAGGAAGGCAAGAGGCAAAGAAATGCTGGGGACAGGCATGTATGCCTTCCTTCTCCCCTTCAGAGTTTCCCCTCGCATTCTCTTATCACTAGTCCTGGCATTGAGAACTCATGCTGAGGCAAAAGGGAAGAAAATGGAAGGGAGTGTGATGAACGAATGGGTTCCGGTTGAAAGGTATGGTCCTGAACCAAAGAAAATGGCCACGTGCGTTGCATTGCTGTGGGATGGTTTTGGACTGTGAGGCGAGGATTCTTTGGACTGTGAAATTGAGAACTCATGGAATGCTGATTTGGCCAAAGAAGAAAGTTTGTAAAACAATAAGGAATTGGCACGAACAGGGCGTATTCCGAATTGCACAGACTCATGAGTGTGGCTTGCTTAATTGCCATTTGATGTTGCATACAATGCATACCTCTTTGATTCAGATGTTTCGTCCACCTCCATGAATTCACGTTATTCGACGGTGATCTATACCTCTATTAAGAAAACAGTTAAGTTCATATGTGCAAAGTCAGAAAGAGCTAAGAGCTGTAAAAGCCTGGTTTGGCACACCTTCAGATGGGCAGCGCTGATGTTTCCTGACCCTACCCTGCATGGCTGAAAACCACTGAGGCATTTGATACATAGGTCTGATGCATAGTACATTTCCTGACAACATGATATATGACCTATTCTTCTGTTAGTAATCTTTTATTAGTAATGATATGAACTATTCTTTTAATTGCTTGATTGCTTTTACACAATGAAAGTCCTGGAACCCTGGCAACCATCAAAACATGTCTTTTTCTCGAGAAATGAGAAACATAGCTATAAAGAGAGGAAGATTTTCAGCTTCTCTTTATGGCTCTCCGTCCGTGGCACTCTTTCAAGGACACCTGATCAATGTTTGGCGAAAGGACTGTTTGTGAGTATGTCTTATGAATGTGTGTGTGAAAGAGCTCTTGATACTTATGTGATTCTGTATTTTGTGTCTCAATAAATGTTACATGAATAGTGATTAAACCCAGATCTGGTTTCCTACATGTCTTGATTGAAATCCTATAGACTAAGGTGGCTAAACTTCTCTCTGGATAAAAAGTACCAAAAATCTCAGTGCATGACAGGAGAAAGCTCTTGCAAACCTTCCTTCTCTCTTCTGGAGCTGCCCACTCCCTTTCCCTTGCCTCTGGCCCCAGTACTGAGAACTTGCAAAGAGGCAAAAGGCAAGGGAGTGAGGGAGAGGAAGCCTTGCAAGCCTTGCCTTCGTTCTCTACTCTGGAGGTCCCTCTCAAATTCTCTTACCTCTGGCCCTGGCACACAGAAGGCAAAGGAATGGGAAGCCCCAGAAGGAAATGGGAAAGGGATCATTGGGGGGAATTATTCAAGGTTTTTCTACATTTGTGAGGGTTTCGATCCCAAACCCTCACAAAAGTGGAGAGGCCCCTGTATATGCTAATGTGATATTGCTAATATATGTACACAAGAAGAGGACAGTTGTCAGTATCCCTTTCAGATAGCAGTTTGCTGGAAAAAGCCTCCAAACTGGTTCTACCCTATCCCTAGTGCTAAACTTGACACTTCAGATAGTGCAGCACACTGGCTAAATTTGGTGCATCCATGAGATCCATGAATCTAAATATATAAGAGCACTCATTATTTATTTTCCAGTTATGTTCGCTGATCTTAGACAGGCTCAATGAATAGAATGTATTCCTGTTCTAGTTTTATAGTAAGTGTCAGCAGATTTGTAAGAAGCATCCTAAAGAAAACTTTGCTGTGTTTCAATTATATAACTTGAAGGAAATCGCTCTTTCACTACAAAATATATGTGATAAAGTCTGTTCTGAGTTTCTGGTTGTGCATGGACTAGACAGAGATAGTAGTAGAATACCAGGTAGTGAAAATTAGTTACCAGTATCCCCTTTCTTGCAGGAAACCTGAAAATCTGCCTTCTGATTCTCAACCAACCTTTGAACAGAGATCATTTTCATCATCTCTGGAGCAGAGGTAATAATAATGTTATATATCTCTATATATGCTTTTTTTGCTGTCTGGTTTGCTGTACTTTCTCTACAGTAGCTGTCTATGTAAGAGTTTCCATTAATGACATCAAATGTATAGAGTTTAGTCTGAGTCTTTGATTAAGTTTGAGGTGATGGACCCCCATTTGGGCTGTATCACTGTAGAGGGTAGGAGGATCCCATGTGACTGAATGCTTTTAATTCCAAAACCTTACCAGTATGTAAGAAACGAGCATGTCAGGGAGGTAACTAGGCTTATACCTGTCTCTCCATTCTCTTGCTTTCTATGTTGAATTAATGTTTATATGTAGAAGCTAGTTTTTTAGTCACACAACTCTCCACCTCTTCTCTGAAGAAATACATCTTGGGTAAGTGTTTACACTCCCAGGAGAAATAGGCCTGAGAAATATTTCCCTCATTGTTCAACTTAGCTACTGGACTGATTATGCAAATTCTGCATTTCTCATATCAGTGGTACTTTATAAACTTACCAGATATGAATGAGCTTATGTGAGGGAGAAACTCTCAGGAGTGTTTGCTTGTTAGGTTTGTAATAAACTGTTGCAAATCAATGTTGCATTTATAATTTTGAGAATATGTGTTTCTGAAAGATCATCCACAAAGTATGCTAGTTTAATTACTGGAAAAAAGAGTTTGTAACCTTTTATCATCCACACTGGGAGCTAGCTCATTTTTCCTGCTGGAAATCTGAATGATTTGAATAAGCAGTGTAAAGCTCAGAGTCTTTGGAGATATACAAGTCATGAGAGGCTCGAAGCTATTTCCTCTTTCCATGGGAAAATCAATGCTTAGTACGAATTCTTGCCTCAAAGATTCTTACAATATTTCAGAACTCAGCCAAAAACCTATTTCCAGCAGTCATTTATTGGGTTTCCAAAAGCTAGACAAAATTGAGAGTGCAACAAGGTAGATTTTCAGCAGTGATTAAAAACAAAAAAATCTGTCCTGTTGCAAGATCTGTTTATCAAGTAGTTTATGAAAGCTGGTGTAATGTAAGCCCTTGCAACATTAGTAGTCAGCAACCTCTACCTTTACTTAGCAAGATGCCAAATGAGGCTTAATTCTTAGTAAACATGCAGACTTACCAGGCTGTTAGATAATGTGTTGTCCATCAGGAAGTATCATGTTTAAATTTTACTTTAGCCATGAACTTACTATGTTAGGGGCAGTGGCGGCACCTGGGAACCCAGCATGCCCGCTGATGCTTCTTCTGGGTCCCTGTTGTTTGAAATAATCTAGGCCCACTGGCAGGGGAGATAAATTGCTTTATGAAGTTTTTTGCCCCTGGAATCCTCAGACTTGATGCTGACAATGTATTAGATGGTTTTAAGTTAGTCATCTTCTGTGAGCATTATTCCTCATTCCTGCAGTATGAAGAATATGGTGCTGATCCTGTGACCTTCAAAACCACCTGTGACTTCTAGTACTGTTACTCCACTGGAAAACCCTCTCCCGAGGTCTAAAATTTTGATATTCAATATTATTTCATGTGCCTGAGAGGTTGCCCGGATGAGCATGTAGGCAGCAATGGTTGAACGATCGAAAACCAGGTCAGGCCAGTAAAATCCCCCATCACATAGCCCCAGGAGACCTCAAGCGGAGCAAACCCACAGTAAACAAAGGGTCCTCAGCCCCTGAGAAGCCGACTTGAGAGGATTAACATGTTTGCCCCAAGTTGAGCAAATATCCTATCAGGCGAGGACCATTTACATCAGTGGTTCTCAACCTGTGGATCCCCAGATGTTCGTGGACTTCGGCTCCCAGAAGCCCCAGCCACTATCCATTCTGGGAGCTGAAGTCCATGAACATCTGGGGACCCACAGGTTGAGAACCGCTGATTTACATGAAGTCACACCACAACCCAATGCAGCCGAAGATCCTGAGACTTTGGGAACACCTTGTAATCTCATCACGCAAGGGAAGTTACCATTGTGGAGCTTCGTTCTCACTGCAACACCCATTGGTCTCCCTGGGAAAGGATTAGCCCTCCAGGTACTTTTCCCCTACAACTAGTCCCAGTTTTTGAGCGGTTCTTTGGATCACTCTGGGACATCCCAGCAGACTGTTTCTCTGTCCATTGAGTAATCCCCTCAGCCCTCTCTGTGCTGAGCCCGACTTCTCTGTTTTTCCCAGACCAAGGACTTCAGGAAAAGGTGCAGTATTACTTCAGCTACAACCCCTTCAATATTCCCCTATCGAGTTTCCTCTCTTTTGCTTCTTGATAGGTCCTGAGTGAGTGTGTGAGGATTGCATTGGTGCGTGAGACTTTCGTTCAATAAAATCATTTATTGGACCTTTTTGTTTGGTTTTGGCTTGGTCTGACCCCGTTAAAACTGGGTAAAAAGACCCCGCTAGATTACCCTGCCTCTTGCATTGCTATTGCTTGTGCTTTGTCTAGTTTCCATTCCCCATCACATGGAGCACACTGAGGTGTCCTCCAAGGGACCCCAGAAATCTGTGTAACAGTACATTAGCGAATCAATTAAAATAAACCTTCAATGTGGCTGATGCATTTTACTATAGAACACCAGAATTAATGCAATGAAATAAAACAATGCTGCTATGATTTTAAAAATTGTTTGAAGTGCATTCATATGTTTACAAGCTATAAGAGAAGGTGCAACTAGGAAACACAGGAAGTTACTTTGTATTAAGTCAGTGTGTATATCTTGATACAGGTCACACTGACTGACAGAGCAAGGCTAGGGGCAACAGTTCATGAAACTTAGAGTACACAAGGAAATAAGGATAAAAGGCGAGAAAGTATTAGAAACATCTATCTTTGTAGAGTATTAAACTTTTACCCTGTCTCTGGATTACTTGAATTGCTTCCAGTTTAAAATAATAATTGTATTACAATATATACTGATGAAAGTGAAAAACAACTGTTAGGGATAATACACTGAAAAAAGATAACAAAGATATAACAGTACATTGACTAGGAACTCTGTTTTCTCAAGGTGCTCCCTCCAAGCTAAAGCATTCTGAAATGGGGATTCAGTTGGCACGCTTTGCTTGTTATATCACTTACATTTTTCTTATGGTACAAAGGGTTCCAGGATGTACTCTGTATGTGAAGAGGCCTGTGACCTTATGCAAGATAGAGACAGATCTCATTCTCAAAAGGAGGTACTTTGTGGTTGCCAATGGATAAAAAAATGCCCTGACCTTTCATCTGCATTAACCCACCCTCAGGACCACTTTAAGCACCACCTTAAGCAAATCCCTCAAACTAGGTTCAGATCAGTTATTCTAATGTAGCTATTTCCTTCCCTTGCATGTTTTTTTTAACTATCTTTGCCTAGTGAAGTAGCTAGTAGGCACAGAAAGCTAGCATGATTTATTTTATGCCTTTTAGTTGTCTTAAGGTATCACTACAGTGTGCATTTTGGAGTTTGTTTTATGGACAACATGGCTACCCTGAAATTTCAATACATTGATTTATATGTTTAGTTAACTGTCAGCAGGCATACAAGTAACTAATGTTGTTCATTAGTTTCTCCTCCCCATTTTTCTCTGCGGCTAATAATATTGCTCCAAAAAGAAGAACGGCCCATAGTGGGCATTTGCTTAAAGGTCCTTCATTTACGTAAGAAAAAAAAAAAAGAAGAAAGCCAATCTACTATGATGTGTCAAGTCTTCCTAAAAGTGCTGTTTAAAACGCTGCAAAACTCTGTGGTGTATTCTGACTTTGATTTTCATTGTCTGTCAATCCCTTGTCTCATTGCTACTAGTAAGATTTGCGTAAAGTCCTTATGAAAAAGATATGTATACTTAAATTGTACAGAGTTAGGTGGTATATCTGAGAGAATTTCAAATGCAGCTTTCCGAAAAGTTTGAGCAGTTGCCCGATATGTGGATCAGTCATTGTTTTCTTGCATGCCATTTTTTGTTGTTGGAGAATCACAGTAAAAACTGAAGAAGAAGAATAAATAAATTGCATCAGATTACTTTTCTTTTCATATCTGTGGAGGTCAGTCATTGGCTGCTAGTATATTCTACAAATAGAACCTCTGCAGTTTTAATAAATTGTGTGGGAGGTCAAACAACTCAGAGTTTAATTAGGGTTATTGATATGGCTCATATTGGAGAATTAGCCAGTACTCATAGGCACACAAACATTACTGGTGATGTAGACAGCAATGAAACAGCAGAGTGCAGGACTTGCTATGCACTCTTGGACATTGTCATGGCCTGCCTTGGAGACTGTGGCAGCGAGGAGGAGGATTCTGACTCCAAGGTAGAGGCTTCCCCAGAGCTGAAGTGTCCCCATAAGGTGGTCCAGAGGGAGATAATACACAACAAGGGCCTGAGCCAGGGGAACAAATTGAGGAAGACATAGCTGACACACCTATCTTGCAGCAGAGATGCCATGAAAGGGAGAGCTTGTATCACATGGCCCATTTAAAAAAGTAGCAAGTGAGCCCTAATGAGGGAACACCTGTGGCAATAACATCCATAGATAAAAAAGGGCTCCAGCTGGCCTTTCCGCTCAGGGTCAGCAACTGGTCTTGTTGGCCTTGAAAACCTGTGCTGTGTTCTTGGACCTCTGTCTGTTTGGACTACGGTTTGGATTTGCCCCTTCAGATTTGTTCGCTCTAGGCTTCCTTTCTGTTTGGACATTCTTTGACTCTTTCCTCCTAAGTAGGAGCTGTGCTGCTTGTGATTTACTACCTGCTCTGCCATGGACACAACAGACATGTTGGTGTGCTTGGTGTGACAAACCATAGAAAATAAGGACTTGTCCTCTTAGGCTGGGTATTGCCAGCACTAAGTTATATTTCATAGACCTCTGTGAGGTAGTATGGTAACAGAAAGCTTCAGAAGGCTGTATTATGAAGCACAGTTTTCAGTCTTTGCCATAAAAGTTTATGCAATAGACTCTGGGAAGATTCTAATCAGTTTGGAGGAGTGACATTATTCTCTTTCACCCTATACAGTTATAGTGCTATATTCTACTTTTTAGCTACCATGTGAAATCCTGGGGTTTGCAGTAAGAAAAGGTACAGAGAATTTTAGTCACATGGCTGTAGTCCATCCTACCAAACTACAAGCCGCAGGATTATACAGAATGCAGATAAGGCAGTTAAAATGGAATCATAGTTCCATTAATTCTGTAGTGTAAAAGGACCACTAGTCATCTTTCCTGTTGGAGTATTATGGCATCTCTGTCTGGATTGTCTAACCAACTGACTGATTCCCCAGCATGGGTATTGAGACTTCTCTGAAAGAGGACACTAGCTCACCAGTTTTGCTAGCTTAGTTTGGCAACCTGAATAAAATCAGAACTGTAGTAGTTTACCTTCCTCAGACTGTGAAGAACAATACCTATCTTCAGAAAAGTCACTGCTGTGTTGAAAAACCCGCCAGGGGCATTACCATCAATAGGATAAACATCACAGCCAACACGAGGCAGCAGGCTAACAGTCTTTATTGCGGGCAATAGATCAAGTAGCAGACTATTAAGTTACAGCGCAGCGAGCCATCTCCTCGTCCAGAGCAGAAAGGAACAGGAAACAAGAAAAAGGCACAGCCTGTACAAAAGCCGTGATTTTAAGTATACATATTCAATAACAAGGCGTTCCCTTAACCATAACAATGTTGCGGCTACACGCAGCAGAAGACCTTGAATACGTTTAGGTTTCACATGGGAAGCTAGACTAAACAACTACAAGCAGCTTTGCGTTCTCACCCTCTAGTGGTGGGATAATATGAAGCCAGGAGTAACAACAGGTCCCATCATGCTTCTCAACCTGTGACACTCCCCTACTCCTTGCGAAATATTTTCAGCTACTTTGCTTTGGAGACTCCATCAACCCCAGTTTGCTAACGTGCTGACTAAATGCATTAGCAGGAAGTGGCTTGGTAAACACATCAGCCACGTTTTCTTCTGAAGACACATAGGTAAGGGACACTTTTCCTTCTTGTACATATTGTTTCACATTGTGAAATTTGATGTCAATGTGTTTTGATTGAGAAGACACCCGGTCAGACACTGCCATTTGAATGCAGGCTTGTGAATCACAACATATTTGTATTGGTAATGGCACAGACACATGCAGGTCTTGTAGCAACTGCAAGAACCAAACCAACTCAGTACAGAGCGCAGATAGGCTCACAAACTCTGCCTCTGCAGTTGATAAAGCAAGACAAGACTGTTTTTTAGCCTTCCAGTCGATTGCTACATCACTGTATTTGACAAGAAAACCAGTTGTGCTTTTGCGGTCCACAGTATCCTCAGCGAAATCACTGTCTGATGAACAGACAAGGTTTGGCATCTGATCAGGACAAATGCTTAGGCAACAGTCAAGGGAACCCTTTAGGTACCTGAGTACCCTTTTCACACCCTGCCAATGATACTGGGTTGGCTTAGCACACGCTCTGCCCAGAATGTTGACACTTAAAGCAATATCAGGCCGGCTAGTACCAGCTAAGTACAAAAGGCTCCCAATGACAGACTGATATAGGTGTATATCAGGAAATAATTCCTCACAGGTATTTTTTAAAAAACCTGGCACCATTGGAGTTTGTACCGGTTTGCAGTCAGACATTTGACACAATTCTAACAATTTTACAATCTTTTGTTTCTGACACAGCAGAATACCTTTTTCAGTTCTCTGTACTTCAATTCCAAGAAAGCTCTGTACTGGGCCTAGGTTTTTCACCTGAAAGCTTTTCCCCAGCTCTTTCTCAAACACTTGCACTTGTTTTTGTGTAGCACTGACCAAGCATAGATCATCCACATATGCAAGGAGAATTTCCAAACTCTCCCCTTTCCCTCGAACATATACACAGGGATCAGCAAGGCAAGGATCTTGCAAGAACCCGCGTACCGCTAGGCGCGCTTTATATTTCATTTGCCCATCAGCAGTGGGTTTCAACTTGTAGACCCATTTGCTGTCAATTGGCTTCACACCCTTGGGCAAATTACAAAGAGAATACACATCATACTGAATAATGGAATCCATTTCACTCTGCATTGCATCCCACCAGGGTTCTGCCTGTTGCTCAGGCATTTTCACAACATCAGCAAAGCACTGAGGCTCACAGTTTACAGCGCACACACGAACTGCGAGAGACTCAGGGAAAAACGTTTAGGTGGAATGCCTTTCGTTTTTCTTTGAGACCGTCTGGGGATGGGACGATCCTGCAAAGGTTCGTCCCTGTCCTCAGCACTGCGAGACCTTTTCACTGAGCCCTCGCGTTCTCTCTCCCCTGTGCAAGACCTTCGCACATCACTTACAGCTCTTCTCCTCCACGCGCCTCTCTCCTCCTCTGTTTCAACCCTTGAGGAACTGGGAGCGGAGGCTGGGAGTGGAGCAGAGACTGAAGGCTGCAGTGGCTGAGAAACTGGCAGGCCAGCCACAGGGAGAAATACTTCAGACGCTGCCTGAACACGCGACCAATTAGCATGTTCCTCAAAAGAGGCATTCCTAGACACCACACAGGAATTGCCACCAGCGTAAAAACGATACCCCTTGCAGTTGGGCTCATAGCCAACAAAACGCATACGCTGGGCCTTAGGCTCCCCCTTCCTTCTTTGCCCCTTGGGGATGTGCACCCAAGCAAAACTCCCAAAGACTCTCAGATGTGCAATGGAAGGTTGTTTACCAAACAAACACTCATAGGGAGTAGTATTAACCACAGAACTCCACAGCCTGTTGTGTATGTAACAGGCAGTCAGAATTGCCTCACCCCAAAAACTCAGAGGCAGATCTGCATCAAGCAGCAAACTATGCATTCGAGTCTGCAGAACTCCTGCATTCCGCTCAGCCACTCCATTCTGATGAGGAGAATAGCCGGCAGTCGCCCTGTGCACTATCCCCTGTTTTTTGATCCATTGTTGCAAGTTCTCCGACAGGAATTCCATTCCTCTGTCGGTTTGAAGCTTTTGCAGGGAATAACCAAATTGCCTTTCAACCAAGGAACACCAGTTCTTGAGAACTTGACACACATCAGACTTTTGTTTCAACAAATAGCAGAAAATGAACCTGCTAAAATCGTCTACGAGAATGACGAAATATCTAGCTCCCCCTAGGGAAGGTTTACTCATAGGACCCACAATATCACAGTGTACCAACTGAAATGGGGCGGTTGGTACACGAAAACTAACTCTCGGTGCTGGGAGTTGTTTAGATTTAGCTTGCTTGCAAATAGCACAGTCAAGAAAGACATTACAAGGCTTCAAAGTACACCCTTTACAACAACCAGCAAGCCTCTTTAACACAGGAAAGCTTGCATGCGCTGCGCGCTGGTGGAGGAGATGAAGGCACTCATCATGTTGTGGGACATTGCCATACACATTACACACAGTGTGTCGTGGCTCAAGAAAGAACAGCCTCCCTTCTCGTGTAGCCACAGCACATACCACCCCATCTTTGAGGATTTTACCTTGCTTCCCATAGAACTCAACCTTGAACCCTGACTCTGTTAGTTGCCCCACAGAAAGCAAACAGAAATCAAGAGAGGGAACAAACAAAACATTTTTCAAACCCATGTCAAGGGCAGGGACAAAAGCTACACCTTCGCCACAAACTTTAGCCTTTGTCCCATCAGCTAATGTCACAGAGGAAACACTGGCAGAATCCAAACAGTCAAATAAATCTTCAGAATTGACCAGGTGCTGGGAACAGCCGCTGTCTAGAAGCCAAACGGAATCTCCTGCCTCCTCAGAGTCTGAAACAGCATCTCCCAGGGCAACAGCAACTCTCAGCCGTCCTCTGGCCCGACCTTCTCTGCCTCCTCTGCCACGGCCCCTGGCACCGGCGCCTGTGAAGCTTTGCTCCCCTTGCTTCAGGAGCGGGCAATCACGCTTCAGATGAGAAGCAGACCCACAGCGAAAGCACCTTCGCACAGCATGGGCTCTCACCAGCCCCTCCTGCCTCGCCTCAGCAGCCGGAGAACTCTTTCTCCCAGCACAGGCCTCTGCAGCTGGAGCCGGCTGTGTGGGAGTCTCTGCATTCCTTGCGCGCTTTTCCTCTTCTTCCAGCAGACGAGCAGAAACCAAAGGAACGGTTAACTCCCTCTCTGGCATGGGTTGAAGAGAGGACACCACCAGATTCCAGGAACTATCAAGGGAATTCAAGATGCAAAATACCTTGTCACTTTCAGGCAACACTTTGCCTCTCTCCCGAAGTGACGAAAACAGCTCCAACATCTCAGCCAAATGCTGCTTCACCAGGACACCGGGGGCCAGTTTCATCCCATATAAATGGGCGCACAGGGCGTACTTGGCGGCTGCTGATTGACTCAAAAACAACTCCCGCAGCCTCGCCCAGGCTTCTCGAGGGGTGGCAAGATCCCTAATATGCGTGAGCTGGTCATCCTCCACAGCCAGAAAGAGGACAGACATGGCACGCCTCGTTGCCGCTGCTATCTCCGCAGCAGTCCCCTGCAGAGTCGGGGGAACTGTGAAAGCACCCCACAGCCCCTCAGCTTGCAAATACTTTTCCATGCGAGCTGACCATGCCAAGTAATTAGTTGCATTTAGCTTAACGAGAGGCAGGCCCCCAGGCACCACATGAGCCATCGTAAAAACACCTCAAAAAACACCTCTCAAAACCATCCTCTGCTACCATGTTGAAAAACCCGCCAGGGGCATTACCATCAATAGGAAAAACATCACAGCCAACACGAGGCAGCAGGCTAACAGTCTTTATTGCGGGCAATAGATCAAGTAGCAGACTATTAAGTTACAGCGCAGCGAGCCATCTCCTCGTCCAGAGCAGAAAGGAACAGGAAACAAGAAAAAGGCACAGCCTGTACAAAAGCCGTGATTTTAAGTATACATATTCAATAACAAGGCGTTCCCTTAACCATAACAATGTTGCGGCTACACGCAGCAGAAGACCTTGAATACGTTTAGGTTTCACATGGGAAGCTAGACTAAACAACTACAAGCAGCTTTGCGTTCTCACCCTCTAGTGGTGGGAAAATATGAAGCCAGGAGTAACAACAGGTCCCATCATGCTTCTCAACCTGTGACAGATCTTCCTATTCTGTCATGACTTTTGATGTTTTAACAATATAGTTGTAGGCAGGGCTATAAGTTAAGATGGGCAACTGCAAACAGGGATCATTTTCCCTTCCTGTACCTAGAAGGCAGGCTGCAACAGTGCATCTGAAGTGACATGATGTCACCTTTGGCTGCCATTTTGGCCAGTTTTGGTCTATTTTTTCTTTTCTTTTTTTCCTGTTTTGGGGAAGTTTGGGGACTGTGGGCCTAGGGAAGCAAATTGTTTCCATCTTAGGAAGTTTTGGAAGATTTGGGGCAGTTTGAGGGCAAAAAAAAAAATCACCCCAAAATCAGCCTGAATATTTTTTTTAATGTTGGGGAGATCTGGAGGCTTTGCAGAGCTTCTTGGGGGCCCTGTGGATTACACAGGGTCTATGTACACAGGGTCTGCATACGGGCTATGGGCTGCACTTTGCCTGCACCTGTTATGTGTCCTCATGGGGGGAGGAGGAACAAACCCTCATGGATGTTCTGCCTCATTTTCTTGAATTTCTTGCTTTTTAAATAGAGGAGTCTTTTGACTAACATGTATGGAAAGATATGCAGGTGCTTTTATGTTTAATCATTCAGTATATAATGTATTCAGTACATAATGGGCTCTGACCTTTGGATGCCCTGGTTTGTGAGTACCAAATTATCAATTTGTGTGACAAGCACTTGGATGTGTGGTGGTTCCATTGTATTATTTTGCTGTTAAAATTGTTTTAAAATAACTTGTATTCAAAATAAGTTACATCATTTTGTTTAAGTGTTTACTTTTTTGTGTGATGATCTACCCAAGTACCCTTAGAATGAACAAACTCTTTGACTGTGGGCTGCTGGGTATAGATGATACCATTTTGTCTCTTGAATCATACGTTTTCCAGACCAGTCCTGTGCATCATCATTTGGAAATGCACCCTGTTATGATCAATGGGGTTTACATCTAAGTAAGCATGCCCTACACCTTCAGCCTTATACAACTGAATATCTTAGCGAAGGGTTCAGGTTTCACTGTCCACAAGGTCCCTGGGAGTAGGCTGCTTACATTGGAGCAGGTATTTACTCCTAGTGCAAAGTGACAGAGCCACCTAAACACAGGTTAACTGTGATATTCAGAAAGTAATTTCAAAATAGATACTATTTTGGCAAATTTAGTTCTGTTGCTGTAGTCTTAGGTGCTAGAGCAGAAATAAAATGTTATTCTCAAGATGAAGGGTGTGCCTATTTCCAAGTAATGTGTTTCATTACACTTAACTTAGTATTAAATATAGCACAGCTGTGACAGGCACTTTTCCATCATAAAAATTCATGATGATGTATCCTATCTCCTTAGGTAAAATCTGTATCAGGCATAATCTACTTGATCTCTGTATTCCAAACCCCCCAGAAAAATCAGGAAGGGAGCTGTGCTCCATGACATAATTGATAATGTGACTCATCCATGATAATGCCTGTGGATTATGCTAGTATAAAAACATTGTTCAGTAAGGCTTGGATGAATATCATGTGGCCACCATATGTTATAAGTTTAACATCAGGTAAAATCTGAATGTTAGTTGTGAGTATTCAGCCATGCTGTCAAGGTGTGGCTCTGCTTACTTAAAAATGATAGCAGTCAACAAATGATTTACTATGTATGAGCTTTAGAGTATCTAGGCTAGAACTGCTTGTAACAGTGTATTGAATATCAAAGGAAAGAGTCAATGCATCTCAACCTAGTGAAGAGGGATCAAAGAAAATAGGTTGGAAGAAGCTGGCCCCAATGTGTCTGGTCAGTGTTAAAGTAGATACACATAGAACTGAGATAGGATAACACCAGAGATGGTTAGATCAAAATATGGAAATAAAGTCCCATGGGAACCGCTGGAAGTTTGGGAGAGGAGAGGACCAGGAGAAGCCACCAATGGGAATTGTGCATATGTAAGATTGTCTCTTACTGTTTAGCTAAGTGTGTGTTGTAGAATGTTAGCTTCAGCAACAGTTGTACACTATGCCTCATATACCTCATTAAATACAGTGGGGAAACCCTATGTGTTTTCTTGAGAGCGAAAGAGTAGCTAGCATATGACAGCAGTGCTGCTTTTGACTTAGATCAGGCTTCCTAATGTGGCACTGTTGAGATGTGTTTGATTGTAGTCCTTATCCTACTCAGCTTTTGTGCCAACTAAGAGTGCTGCCTGGAGATTATGTGCTTTGTGGTCCAACATGTCTGGAGGGCACCAATTGAGATTAGCTTGTTCAAATCACCCTCCATTTTTCAGTGGTTGCCAGACCAATATTTCAGTGCTTTCTGTGTTTACCGGGGATATCTCTACCTAACCATTGTATTTGAATCAAGTAACAGTTAAACTAAATGATGTTATTCACTCTTTTTTTAAAAAAAAATGTACATAAGCTGGTCATTGTTTTTAAAGAGAAAAAGCAACTGTTTCAGTAAGCAGTGTCTTGCTGAAAGTATCCTACCAACCTCCATTAATTCCTAATAATGCTATTTGGAGTACATAACACCTTTGAGGAAAAATAGTGGTAGAGTATGTTTGAACTTGATATGACTTCCCTGTCTACACTGGGAACATATTTTGGATCAGCGTCTTATGGGTTTTTCTTCTAAACTAAACTGACCATTTTATCTTGTAGAAAGCATGGCATATATTTTGGTCCAGTGAATGCATAAATTTGCAACTCTAAGAAGCTCAGATAATTAATTACCCTCTGTTACATTTTAATAAAAATGGTGTCCAGGGTATAATTACCCTCTTACTGTCAGATTTTCTGGGGAATCAGCATATCTTTTGTAGCGTTCTCTGGAAGTGCTAGTGGCAACTTGTGACATAAGGGACATCTGTTACTCTGCACAGAGCTGTGACGTCCCAATGATGCTTTAGCCATTCTTGGAGCATTATATCTGGGCTGGACTTACATGACTGAGATATACCTAATTCTTTATGATACTCAAATATGCTGAAATTCTAAAAAAAGCAAAACAAAATGGTGTTTATTTAAAGAATTAGTAATTAGTCTTCTGTATTAGTTTAATAATGATAGGAATGAATAATTAATAATTCTCTTTGTGGTACTTTGAAGTGCTGAACCCTGCTGATCTTGAGTTCATAGTAACAGAACAATTGCAACAGAGAATTCCTTTGAAGTACTTGAGAAAAAGCCTAATAAATGATTATAGCAAATGTAGAAATTTTTAAAAGCAAGAATATTACAGTGCTTTTTAACTACTAATCTGGGACAGAAATCCCATAAAGACCTTCCAAAGTTTAACAGTGCTTTTGCTATTTGGAAGTGTTTGATAGTACCATAGTATATATTTTGCTGCCCCATCAAATTATACTGAAGATAGTTGCAATGTGCTGCTGACAAAATTGTTGTTAAAGGGATAATGAAAACTCTCAGTGCCACTGAAACTGAGACAAATAGGGACTAGAAAAGATCAGAAGTTTTAGTAGATTATTGTCATCTATTTTGGAAACTGACATTCCAAATAGATTTTCCTCAACCTTGGCTGTACTGTGGTTTTATTATTAGACATTTCAAAGACTACTCAAAATAAAACAAAGAAAGAAAAAAACTCAAGAAGTTCCACATTGTACTTCTTATTTCCACAGCTCTTGAATGTGAATCCTACTTTGTTCTTCTGTCTCTCATTCCTTCCTTCCTTCCTTCCTTCCTTCCTTCCTTCCTTCCTTCCTTCCTTCCTTTTTACCAAGTACTATTCACTTTGTTGCTCTTTTCTGCAGTAATAAGCTCCAAATTATAACTCCAACCCTAGTTAGAAGCAGTCTTGCAAACTTGGTTGAATTGACCATAGGTAGCAAAAACGTTAATGCTAGCATAAAGTTCATCATAATTAAAACTAAAAATGAAATCTCCTAATCTTGTTAAAATGTTTGAGAGATCAGGCAGTATTATGTTTTCAGTGGGCCACCCTGATTATAAGTTTTAAAAGTTTTTTTTACAATAATTCAGGTTTTATTATAAATTATAAGCTATATATTAATATTTCTAGTTTTACAAAAATCTCTAATCCCATGCCATGTCAGAACCCTAAAGTCAAAGCCATGTTACAAAGGTAGTAACAAAGTACCTAGTGCCAAGTGCAAGAACAGAACACATTAGAAATCAGGACAGATTAGATAATAAAGCTGTAGGTGTTGTCACAAGATAGTCTTTTGCCTTTACAGTAGCTACACCGCTCTTGATGGTGGGGCAAGGTCAGTTGAAGTCAATGTGCTTTTTCTTTTGGGGGCAGGAGCAATGAGTCTCTACAGCACTGAATTGCTTCCTCTTTAGAAGGGTGGAAGCTTTTCTGACATTTGTGACAGACTTGTTTAAAATAAACCTTATTGGTTCCAGACACACACCATTTATAAGAACTTTCCCTTCTAGTCTTGCAGTCATTACAATGGAAATAGCCATATTTCTGTCCTAAAAACTGAAAGTTTTCTTTCTTTCTTTCTTTGGCGTTGCTGCCTTTATTAGCGGCTTTGACCTTCCCATCCTGCAACTTGGTGAATTCTTCATCTCTGTTCTCAGGTTTCTTCTCACCCCAGTGGTTGCTGCTTAGTCTCTTTCTCTGCATCAAATGATGGCCCTCTCTCCTCAGGTTCATTGGAAGACTGTTGCAAAATGGCACTTCATCCTGCGCTTTCACTTCTGCTACAGCTTCAGGGAAAGTGAAATGGCAGGCACCCAGGACAAGTGAATAAACAATTGGTGCCTTGTGGTTGAGGAGCCTGGAAAGGTTCTGCAGTTAGCCTGAAGCGGGTGAGACCCAAGGGAGACATTACATGTGGTGACATCTAGATGTCCACCAGTTTTGTGTTAGCTTTGTGGAGATGCAAACTGAGGCCCAGGCTGACATGTGTCAGGTGTGCCTTCAACTGGGCCTGCTTATATGTGTCTAAATATTCTGGAGAGGACACCAAGGGAATCGAGGAAGGACTAGACAAGACCCCTGGGTCTTGGAGGTGCCGCTGCTCTTGCTTTACTTCCACCTTGGCTATTTCTGCTTAGAAGGTGGTCTAAAGGGCAAAGGTACTCCTATAGCCTTGGTAAATACTGTACAATGCGTAGATGAAGTGCTCCATAGCCGGGGGAGGGGTTGCTGGTTTATAAATATTCAAAGGTTTTGTCACTATACTGTCTACATGTGGCTGTCCCATTAAATTACACTTTACTTTTACTGATAGAAATACTTTTTCCTGAGCCTCTTTTGTAAGTTTTTTATGCCAACTAAATATTTGACCTTCCATAATGAGCTAAGATTGTTCACCACCTGGATACCCCCATTTTTATGGAGATTTTTTCATATTTGTGTCACATGATCTTTGTGCTCATTATTTTTAAATGCAACAGACTCTCCATGGACAGTTACTACATTGAAGCCATTCTTCCAAGCTCATTGCTACCTATTTTCCCTTTGCTCCTCCTTTAATTATGTTATGTTTCTTTAAGCAAAAAAATATCAAAGATACACTGCTGTAGTAACTTTCAAGACTCTGTTGTTTATCTGTTTCTGCATCTTCATCTTTCAATTAAAAAAAATTATCTCTGTCCTTCAGAAAAGCACAGAATGTCTATATTTAAACCATCAGTGGGTTTGACCTAATGGATATGTTTGCATCTTTAATAGCCTTTTTGAGCATTGCTGTTTTATGGACATTTTGCCATGCTGTCAACACTAGATGTTTAAGAGGTTTGATTGTTTTATAAGTTTGGGTCTAGTATATGAAGGACTTATTAATGGCATGTTTAAATAGTCTATACTAATTGTGACTTTTATTGGAGTCTTGACTGCTGGAGTACCTTTTGATTGCTGCCTCAAAGAAACTTTTGAATGGATTTTTAAGAAATTGCTTATACTCCCCATGAGAACAGTTGGCCATTGTATGTGGAAAGATGAAAGGTCATTTTCACTGGGTATCAAGAGGGTGGAGCTGTCTCTTCCTCAGTTGGGCCACATGGTGTTACCACTGATAGGTGAACCAGTTAGGCAATGCAAGATGAATTTTCATTGATTCCATAAATATACAATGTGTTCAGGAAAATACTTGATATAGGAGGGAAAAGGAGGGAAAAGCATGCTGAATCCATCAAAGGAGATGTTGTAAGGATGGCCTATCATTCACTGTTAAAGCACATACTCTGCATACATAATGTTCTAGGTTCGGTCATTAACATCTCCAGTTAAAGGATCTCAGGTAGCAGGTCTGGGAACAATTTCCAGAGCTTAAAAAAGTTACTATTTTGTACTAAAACTCCTAGAATTTCCCAGCCAGCATACTTTGATGGTTTCCATCTGAGACTCCAGAAGATCCCTGTCATTCAGTGCGAATCAAGGGATTTTGCTGACTGAAATTGTGCCTGAGGACAAAACGTATGTTTTCGACTTCAGTATGATGATATAGTAACCAAGCAATTTATGAAAAATACACTGCTTTTTCAATATGCTAGTATAATGATGTGGCAGCCACATGGTTGAACATGTGTCTATGCTTAGAAAATAACAATATTAGCTTCCAAAATTAGCATTTTGCTGCCAGGCGTGTTGCTCTTATCATAATCAGTTGTAATAATGCTGCCACCGTGTGGAATGAACGAGAACAACATGGAAGAATATGCCTTGCCTTTGTATAGAGAAGCCTTTTCGGAGCTGGCATCGTTATGTGGGAGGAGTCAAAAGAGAGATTAACTTGTCAATTATACTCATTGCTCATTATTTGAAGAATTAATTGACATAGTAACATGTTACTGATATATATATATATTAATATATTAAACAATATAATATATTGTTTTAGTTAGTTTGTAACTTTAGTAGCAAGATTGGTATTTGCCCAGAAGTGGAAGCAATCAGTGTTACCAACGATAGAAGAATGGCTGATAGGATGATTTGATATTGTGGAAGCAAATAAATTATTTAATCCAATAAGGGAGGGATATAGTAAGTATCTTAGAGAAGAATAGAATATACTCTTTTCTCTTTGGGAGAAGTATTGGGGTAACATGGCAACAATGGGAATAAAATAATTGCTTTAAAGAATGGCAGTAAAACTAGTTTATGGGGAAAATAAAATAATAAACTAATAAGTATATTACTTTTAGATATCGCAACATATAATTGTTTTTTATTGTTTATTTATGCCTCCAATTATATTAGAAAAAACTTTGTTTAATTCAATTTATTAAGCTATGCTTAAGAGAAATGTTAATTAACAATTAGAAAATTCACCTGGTAGGCATGGAAAAATCAGAGAAAACTTGTAATATAGTTTGAGTGTGAACAAGTCTCTAAATATATATACACAACGCACTCATATATAAATATAAAAATGAGATACAGAAGGTTTTGAAAGATAAAGAAAGGTCAACCAGTTATGGGCTAGAAGTCTGATTCTTTTTTTTTCTTCTCTCTTTTTTCTTAATCTTCTCTTGATCTTGCTTATGTTCTTTATTTCATTTATTTTTACTATAACTTAACTTTTTCTATTGATTATAGAATCATAGAAATGTAGAGTTGGAAGAGACCACAAGGGCCATCCAGTCCAACCCCCTGCCATGCAGGAAAACCCTCAAAGCACTCCCGAGAAGTGACCATCCAGCCTCCGCTTAAAAACCTCCAAAGAAGGAGACTCCACCACACTCTGTGGCAGCACATTCCACTACCGGACAGCCCTGACCGTCAGGAAATTCTTCCTGAGGTTCAGGTGGAATCTCCCCTCCTGCAGCTTGTATCCATTGTCCTGGTCTCAAGAGCAGGAGAAAACAAGCCCACTCCCTCCTCGACATGACATCCCTTCAAATATTTAAACATGGCTATCATGTCCCCTCTCAACCTTCTCCTCTGCAGACTAAACATACCCAGCTCTCTAAGTCTGTCCTCATAGGGCATGGCTTCCAGGCCCCTCACCATTTTAGTTGCCCTCCTCTGGACCTGCTCCAGCTTATCCATATCCTTCTTGAATTGGGGTGCCCAGAACTGGACACAGTATTCCAGATGAGGTCTAACAAAATCCAATCCTTAATCCAATCCAAGCAACAGGCATGGTAGTATATCTTAAGTGATGATAGGTTTAGTCCACCTCTCTCTTTTGCATCCTGTAATATTTTAAATCTTATTCTTGGCTTTTTACCTAACCAAGTACATTTTTGAACTTCTTTTTCCCATTCTTTAAACACTTTGTCATTTCCAATTATTGGCAGATTTTGGAAAAGAAACATAAATTTAGGTGATAAAATTGTTTTAAAAGCATTAATCCTCCCCAAGAAAGACAGATTTAATTTATTCCATTTTCTAATATTGTTTTTAATGTCTTTCCATGTTTTTTGATAATTATTACCAAATAATTCTTGATTCCTCTTTGTGATAGAATGATATTCCTAGATATTTTATTTTCTTGGTAATTTGCATATGATATGTTTTCCAACTCTATTTGCTCTTTTTTCAACATATTCAATGTCATTAACATCATCTTTTCCTTTTTAATCTTATATCCTGCCACCTGACTAAATCCTTGTATAATTTCCATCGACTTCTGAGTTGATTCTTGTGGGTCTTCCGAAAAAAATTACCACATCATCTGCAAAGGCTCCAAATTTCAATTCTCTTTTTTATTTTCAAACCTTTTATCTCTGAATCCTCTTTTATCTTATTTAGCAATACTTCCAAGACAGCAACAAATATTAGTGGTGACAGCAGACATCCTACTCCTTTAGATATGGGGAAGCTTGCTAAAATATTTCCATTTATTTATTTATTTATTTATTTATTTATCCTTGTACTCATTATTTCTATAATAATTTCATTCTTAAGTCTATTCTTTTCAACTATATTTTTTTAAATTTGTTTATTTTTTTATTATGAAAAAAATTAAACAATACAAATGCAAATAAACAAAACCCCACATAATTAACAAAAAAAAGTGAATAAACCCACCCCCCAGAACCAACTTTTTGTTTACTCCACTTTCCAAAATTGCCATTCTTCTTGTGAAAGGGTAGCTTTTACATATCTTATGAAAGCTTTTTCCAAGAATATTTTCCAAATTTCTTCAAAATCATTCCCTTTTACAAGACCTTTCATAAATCTGATTCTACAAGTTAACTTCTCATTAACTGCAATTTTCCACACTTCTTTATACCATTCCTCTATTTGAATTTCTTCATTTATTTTCCATTTTTTACTATTATTAACCTTGCTGCAGTTAACAAAGTTGTTATTAATTCCTTCATTGCCTGAGTACACTCAACCTTATTATATATAGACAACAACCCTATATTTGGACATATTGGTATATCAGTTCCTACTATCTCTTTTATGTCTTTAAAAACCTTTTGCCAAAATTCCATTATCCTATTACAATTCCACCACATATGCATATATGTACCAATTTCTTGACATCCTCTCCAGCATAATCTAAAATATTTCTCATGTATCTGGTTTAATCTTACTGGAGTCAAATACCATTTCCAAACTATTTTATAATAATTCTCTTTTATTCTTATTGATAGTTTTTTTTTAAATGAGATTTCCAAATTTTTCTCCATTCTTGTATATCTATATTTTGTGATGTCTCTTCCTCCCACATTATTGTAAGATAATCATCCTCTTCTTGATCTTTTGCCAACATTTTATATATTTCACTTGTAATACTCTTTAATAATTCATTTTCTTGCATATTTTCTCTTTGAATAATAATTTGTTCAAATTTAGTATGTTCTTTAAAATCTTTAACATATCTTTTCATATTCTTTGTCCATTACTCTAACTATATATAATTTAAGTCACCTTTTCTTGAGACTCTTTCTATAATATATCTCAGTTCATTTGCATAATAATGCCATTTTAAATTTAGAAGTTCTTAGCCACCTTCTTTCTGACTTTTATACCAATATTTCTTGTCAATCCTCGCTCTCTTATACCCATTGAAAAAATTATTTAATAACTTTTGCCACTTTTTTAATTCTTCCTCTGATACTTTTATTGGTAACATCCTAAAGAAAAAATTAATTTTAGGTAGTATTTTCATTTTTACCACTGCTATTCTTCCAAACCATGATAAATTTATATTTTTATAATCCTCTAATTTCCATTTAATTTCTAATTTTAATTTCTTATACTTTTTTTCTCTAGTTCTTGTAAATTTTTTGTAATATCTATTCCTAAATATTTAATTGATTCTTTTACTTTAACTACTATTCTTTTATTACTTATAAAATTTTGTACTTCTCTTTTGGTATAATTGAATAACATTATTTCTGATTTGGCCCAATTTATTTCTAATCCTGTCTTCTCCCCAAACTCTTTTAAATGTTTGTCTATTCTCTCTATCTTTTTAACTGGATCTTTAATTGTTAACAATGTATCATCTGCAAATAAACTTATTTTATTTTTTCCCTTGTTTCCAATTCCTTCCAAATTCTCATCATTTCTTATTACATTGGCTAAAGTTTCTATAACTATTGCAAATAAAACTGGAGATAATGGACATCCCTGTCTCGTTCCTCTTGATATTTGAATCTGTTCTGTAATTCCATCATTTACCATCACTACAGTTGTGTTATGTGAATATAATTGATTTATTAACCCTTTAAATCTCTCTCCTAATCCTATTTTATTTAAAATTACATTTAACACTGGCCATTCCACACAATGAAAAGCTTTAAATATATCTAATGCTAGAATTCCAGCTTTTTGTTTATCTCTATCTATTATATTTATTTTATTTATCGTTTTCCCTATTAAATTTGCCATCTGTCTTCCTTGAATAAAACCGCATTGATCTTTGTGTATATACTTATAAATAAATTTATTCATCCTCTTCGCCATTATTACTGTCAATATTTTAGCATCTTGATTTATTAAAGATATTGGTCTATAAGAACCTGGATCAGTTGGATCCTTACCTGGTTTTAAAATTAATATTATGAATGATTACTTCCATGATAATGGGATTTTATCACCCCTTATATCATTATATAATGCTTTTAATTTAGAAATTAAACACTTTTTAAATGTTTTATAATATTCTGGACCTAATCCATCCAATCCTGGTGATTTTCCTCCTTTTAAATTATTTACTACTTCTTCTGTTTCCTCTTCTGATATCATTTCTTCCATCAACCCTTTATCTTGTTCTGTTAGCCTTACTTTCCAATTCTTTTTAATATATTCCTCTAGATTCTCTGTAGATTTTTCTTCTGCTGAGTACAGTTCTTGAAAAAATTCCTCAAATATTTTTAATTTATCCTTCATCAGCCTATTTTCTTTGCCTAACTTATCTTTTACTACTCCAATCATGTTCCTAGTTTTCTTTTTATTGTACTGATCTAGCCAGCATTTTAGAATTTTTATTACTATATTAAAAAAATTCCCTTTTCAAATATATTAGTTTTTTCTGAACTTCATCCATTTCTCTTTTCTAATTCGTTTCTTTTTTCTTGTAGTACTATAGATTTCTTTTTAGTCCTATCTATTATATATTCATTCTCTAATTCCTTTATTTCTTTTTCTAACTTCAATTTTTTCCCCTTAGTTGTCTCTTTAATTTTCTTGATTCTTTAATACATATTCCTCTTACCACTGCCTTCATAGTATCCAATAATACGTCTTGTGATACTTCCTTATTATTATTTATATCCCAAGTATCTTGCCATTCCTTTTCTATTTTATTTACTATCTCTTTATAATTGAATAAATTAGTGTCCAATCTCCACCTTTTAGATTCTTTGTAATTCTTTTTCAAAGCTATATCCAAATTCATCAAAGCATGATCTGTTACTTTTATTGTTTCAATCTCTGTATTTATTAATCTTGGTATCATATTCTTTGATACGAAAATATAATCTATTCTTGAATAATTTTTATGGACTGATGAAAAGTACGTATATTTCTTTTCCTCATCCTTTATTAACCTCCAAACATCTAACAATTCATTTCTACTCACCAATTTGTTTAAAACTGTTATATTGTTATATCTATCTCTAATTAATGGATCCGATTTATCTTTCCAGCTGTCTATCACCATATTAAAATCACCTGCCATTCTCCTTTCATATTTTTGATCTTACTAAATATTTCTTCATAAAACTCTTTTTGCTTCTGATTAGGTGCATAAATATTCACCAAAACATATATTTCTCCATCTATTTCTCCTTGTATAATTACATATCTACCTTTTTCATCTGGCTGTACACTTATTATAATGAAATTACATCTTTTAGAAATAATGGTTGCTACTCCTCTTGATTTAGATGTACCAAATGCTTCCTCATAAGTGGCAACCCAATTCAATTTAAGTTTGTTTCTTTTATCTTGTTTTCCATGTGTTTCCTGTAAGAAATTGTATCAGCCTTATCTTTTTTTAATATTGATTCTATCCTTTTTCTCTTTATTATTGACCCTAATCCTTTCACATTTAATGTTGACGCTCTCAGTTTATTTTCCATTTTTCATATTTCCAGGCTCTTAATCCTACTTCCCGTTGGCTCTTTAGTGTAGTGCTCCCCTTCCCCTCCCCCTTCCCTTCCTCCCCATTTATTCCTCCCCCTACCCACACATACATTTATCCCCCCTTTCCCTCCAAAGCATTCTTGCTTTACCACAACCACTAATGGTCTTTGGGAGGGTAAAGGTATACCAACTCCAGGCATAGAGACTAACACCTTCTCCCGATTGTTTTTCTTTCCCATATTTTTTTTTCTCTTCCCCCTCCCTTCCTTCTCTTTACTTTATCTATACATAGATCTGTCTCTATCCATATTCAGAACTATAAAGATATATTCTAATCATTAGTCATCAACCTTTCTCCTTCTCTGTAAAATTCTCTTTCTTCTTCTGTTGTATCATGATGTCTCCTCCAGTCCTCCTCTACATCAGTCCTTTCTTTTTTCCTCTCAACATCTCCTTCTCATCTCCTCCAATTGCTCCTCCCACTGCTCCTTCTTCTGCTCCTCCGACCGCTCCTTCCTCAAAGCTTCTCTCATTTATAATTTTACCATCTTCCTTTTCATCTTGCTGCATCAATTTCAAATTTCTCAAAAGTTGCAATCCTTGTTCAAGAGAATTTATTCTGTAATATTTGCCAGCCCATTGAAATTTCAGAAAGATGGGATATCCCCAACTGTATCTTATTCCAGTCTTCTGTAGAACTATGATGCAAGGTTTCATTTCTCTCCTCCAATTTATTGTTTCTCGGCATAAATCATTATAGATTTCCACTGTATTCTCTCCATACTTCAGTGGTCTTCCACATTTTCTAATAGCTTTCATCAAATCATCCTTTTTATTGAAATTTGTCACTCTCATAATAATGTCTCTGGGAGTTATTCCTCTTTTCGTGGCTATTACATGATGAATCCTCGATATCCTGTTGTCCCCATATGATCTCAGGAAGAATACTTTTTAACCATGTTAGAACTTCTTCTTTCAAGGATTTTACAGATTCATGTGGCAGCTCTGCAAAACCACGTATTCTCACATTATTTCGTCGATTTTGATCCTGCAACTGTATAATCTGCCTCTCCAGCTGGGAAATCCTGTCATCATGTTCTATTATTTTTGTCTGCTGATCGGCTTGGATTTTTTTTATACCATCCACCTTACTATCCAGTACTTTTATTTCTTTTGAAATATTTTTATACATCTCATTCATTTCTCCTCTTATATTAGAGGTTAATGTAGTTACAAGAGCTTGGTTAGACTCTGTTATAAGTTTCTGTATAAAAGTGTTCATTTCTTCATTAGATCCATTTAGTTTCTGTTTCATCGCCATTTTTGTTTCTTCTTTGTCTCCGTTAGAGTTTAAGTTTATATTTTCAGAATCTCTAACTAGACGATTGAATGTTTTATCTGTTGCTTTTAGTCGTTTCCAAGTGGGTTGTTTATAATTTTTTTCCCCTTTTGCTTATACGACATAAGTGTATGTGGCAACGAAACCGAAAGTAGCTTTACTCCTGCTCGATCACAACAACTATTTCCAACTTAGAAAGAGTCTTTTATATTTCTCCAGTTGGAGAAGAATAAAAACAACTCCAATATCTTATCTTATATTCCTTCTCACATTATTTTTTCTTAATTACTCACAGTCTTTTTCCATTTAGAAGGGATTCTTTGGGGTTTTTATTATTCTCTGCTCCGGGAGAAGGAATATCAGCCTGCTTCTGCCATTGCAGTTGGCTCCTAATATTTCCATTTATTAATAATCTTGCAGACTGATCTCGATAGATCATTTCAATCCAAGTAAAAAAATCATCTCCCAAATTATACTTTTTCAATATCCGCTGTATGAATAACCACGAGACATTATCAAATGCTTTTTCTGCATCAAGAAAAATCAGTGCAGCTTTCTTCCCAGGTTTTTTTTCATAATATTCAATTGCATCAAGTATTATTCTCACATTGTTCCTCATAAGTCTGCCTGGTAAAAAGCCTGTTTGTTCCTCCTTAATCTTATCTTGCAATATTTTCCTCAAATGTTTTGCCAACACTGTCACAAAAAATTTATAATCTGTATTTAACAAGAAAATAGGTCAGTAATTCTTAATTTCTCTTATGTCTTTTCCTTCTTTAGTAATCAGAACAATATTTCATTCTCCCCATGTTTCCAGCTTACCATGCTTCTTTATGTCTGCTATGGTTGCTTGTAATGGTTTAATCAGTTCATTCAAAAAAATTTTGTAATGTAACGCTCTAAAACCATCCAGACCAGGTGCTTTATCAACTTTTGAATCTTTAATAGCCTCTTCCAACTCCTTAATTGTTATTGGTTTATTCAACTGGTTCTGTGCTTCCTCAGATGCTTTCTGTACTTCTATTTCCTTTAAGTATCCAGTCAAATCTTTTTCATATTGCTGGGGAGATTTTTTTTCTTGAGACAATTTGGCAAAATATTTTTCAAATATTTCTTTTATTTTATCATGATGGGTAATCAGCTTCTTACCATCTTTCAGTTCTGAAATCAAATTTCTCTCTTTCCTCTTCTTAATTCTATATGCCAACCATTTTCCAATTTTGTTTGCTTGTTCAAATTGAGTTAATTTCATATACTTCATTTTCTTCTCTACCCTTTCCATTGTAAGTATTGCCATTTCTCTCTGTATTTTCTTAAACTCTTGTTGTATCAAGGTCTGAGAAAGGTTTTCCTTGAATTCATTTTCCTTTCTTGAAGCTTAGTAAAATTTGGTGTCTTTCTCTTTTTTTTATTTTGAATTTGTTGTTGAATAAAAAAGCCTCTCATTACCACCTTGGTAATGTTAAAAAAAAGAACATTTTAGGAGTAATGAATATACCTGCTACATTAAAAAAAACAATAGTGATAGAAGTTGTTGTATTACTTAGAAAAAAAGATGTTGGCATGCCCTTTTTATGTCTCTAAAGTAATACTTTAGAGGTAGGATAATCTCTGCTTATGTGCTACATCCATTGGAACCTTTTCTTATTCATGGTGCTCTTATTAGTTCATGTTGCTGGCAGAGACAGATTCTCTGTGATTCAAGAACTGAAAGGGAGCACAAGTAAAAAGGAGGAAGGAACTGTACCACTGCTTCTGAAACACACGGAAGTAAATCAAGCTACCGGTAGTTCCCAATTTTATATTGTTTTCTTTCCTAATAAAGTTTTCTAATAATTTTTGTCGTTGTAGGCATGTTCTGTAGACAGGTTTACTACTGATGGGGCCAGCCATGGGTTGCACTCCGTGAAAAAAAAGCCAAAAGTAGGCAAAAACCTACCCCAGATTTCTTAAACACACATAGACACACATAGCCACAAGAAGATATTGGATTCATACCTTGTTCTAAAGGAGAAGTATGCTTCTGGAAGCTTCCAGGAAACACAGTTCTCCTTTTCAGATTTTTTCCCCCAAGATGTGGTTGTAGAGCTTTTGGAGCCACAAAATCAGAAGGGCTGCGTGTGCCGCCTTCACTTAAAGCTCACTTCTGATTTAGAAAGATACTTGGGATTGTTGAGTTTAAAGGCTGAACGGTTTCTAGCAGATTCAAACTGAAGAGGGTTTTAGCTTGCCTGATGAGGGGCTCCCCTTGTCAAGCAAGTGGACTCCCCAACTCACAGGGAATCTGAAGACTCTGTTGAACCAGGATCGGGACTGGCAACGTGTCCGCTTGGGAATAGAGTGGCCACAGCAGGTCCCAAGACTCTGGGAGAATCATATGCCTCAGTGGATCCGGGAGGGCGAGGACTGCACCCCCCATATGGACACTACATTCTCTGTATCCGAAGCTGTTGTTAAGTATGTAATCTGACTTGTGCTGACTCATAGAAGACAAGAAACCCTTTGTGTGCCAGAGTTTGAATTTTGTTTATTTACTTTAAAGCAGTGGTTCTCAACCTGTGGGTCCCCAGATGTTTTTGGACTTCAGCTCCCAGAAGCCCTGAGCATTGACCATAGTGGCTGGGGCTTCTGGGAGCTGAAGTCCACAAACATCTGGGGACCCACAGGTTGAGAACCACTGCTTTAAAGCCTTCCTGCATATCATTGAACGTGATAGTGCCACTTCTTGGATTGCTGTTGGAACCATACATGACTTACACTTAAATACTAAGTCCTTCTTCTTTTCTCTCTACTTTGGTTGTTATTGTTGCTTTGGGACTTCTTTATTTTTTTATGAGTTCAGATGTGGATGTGGATTTTGATTTTTTTCTCTTTTGGCCTTCGAATGGATTGATTTCTGATTTTGGATTCTCTGTGCTATTTGGTTATTAAGTGACTTTGCTTCTTCCTCTGAATATGGAATAAGATTTAGTTTTTAGTAATAAGATAGTCATGTTGGATAATATGAAGTTGGAACTTTTAAAGCTACTTGCTCAGTTGGATTTCTGCATAGTGCTGTTCTAGTTTTAACACCTATAGAGAAGTTTACAATGAGATCTCCTGTTATCTGATGTTTTGGGAATGCAGGAAATATTGAGCAGAAACTATCATGGCTTTAATTGTGGATTGTGACATTCAAATTAAAAAGGACTTAGAAATGTCTGAAGACATACCTGAATATTTTTTTGCATGCTTGGATGAATTTAGACAGGTAATTCACTTACTGAGAAAAAAAGTTTGAACTGCTTTCAGAACAATTGTCACAGTTGTCACAAGAGCTAAAAGACAGAGTTGACAAAGGTGAGGATTTTAAATCACAACAAGTGGTTGAAATGGTACGTTGGCAAGATGAACGAAAAGAAGATGCAACTCAACTGCTACAAGAGATAACCTCTGACTCAGTAAACATGCTTCCAAGTGAGATGAATACACAGAAAATGGTGGAGAAAGCTAATATAGCTGATTTTGGAAAGGTGGAAAATGCAAGGAATATCACAACCCAACAAGTATCTCTAAAGCTGAATGCTCAAAACTATGGTGACTTTATATCACTTTGAAGAATTTGTGACAAGTTGCCTGTTAATTTACAAGAAGTTTTCTTTGGAAAAAAGGAGAGCAGAAACTCATTGATAGACTTATTGGTGGATAGATTTCCCAGGGGAAAAAAATTCAACTGGGTTAAACTTGAATAATCAATTTTTATGTATAAGTACAAAAGACATAGATTATGCATGGCTCCCTTGATAAAAGGCCTTGTAGGATTACTAATACATGACTTTGTTTTTAGGAAAAAGAAAAATAGAGGTAAAGGAGGAAGAAAGTGTCTAGTGATGAAAATGGTTTGATTTATGGCTTATGTAAATAATTAATGATTACTTATAAATTGGAAGGAAGTAAAGGAGGAAGAAAGTATTTGATGATGAAAGTGGTCTATGATCCATGGTTTATGAAAATGGTTTATCATGAGTTATTAAAAGTAAAAGTTATGAAGGAACAGAGAATATTTGATGATATAAATAGCTCTTTCTTTATTTCCTTCAATTGTTAGTTTTAGATTTGTTATTTTTTTACTATCGCAAGAAGAATAGTTGGAAAATAGTTTCACTTTCTTTGGTGATTTTAAAAAAAGAAAAAAATACTGTATAGAAAATTATTATTTCAAGAACTACTAATTTTTAATATAGAATAGAATAATTTACTAATGATTAATTGTTAAGTAATCATTGAGTTTTTAACATGATTTTAATAATGTAGAATTATTATCTAATGATATTAATGTAGTATAAATTACTTAAAATGCATTTCCATGGAAATGTAAATAGATAAATAATGATATTTGTAATATAACTTTGATAGAATAATGTGTATGCTATGGTTTTATTATATATTTGTATATGTAAAAATAAAGTATAGAATTATTATCAATATACTTAGATTTGTTAGTTATTAGCTCATATTGTTAGATTTATTATGAAGATAAATAATAGGCAAAAAGCATATACTTTAAATTTAGTTTATGATCTAATGATCAGTTGTTACTGTTGGATTACTATTAACTGTTAGTAGCTGGGGTGGGAACCAGTTTTTTAGTTATATGTAGTTTTGTAGTTTAGTTTGATATTTGTAGTTTTGTTTTCTTTTTTGATAGTATACTATTATATAGTTAGTTTTATGTATTGTTACTGTGTTATTTTTACTTTTTTGTTGTTCTTCCTATTATTCAATGGGAAAAAAACTTAAGAAAACAGGAAGTGTCTGCATCTTCACTTTTGACATTGACTTCACCCATCACTGGCATCCAACCATTGATAGAATAATTGGTAGAATAATTATCCTTACCATACATCACCAACAGTTTTTGATAGCCCATTGTTTCGCTATAGCAACAACAATATGACGATCTTCCCCTGATCTGAATTAGGCTATTAAAATGAGGAAAATTTTGGGGAAACCAGAAGTGAATGTCTATTTCAATTTTATATTTCATACTTTTGGCACAGATGACAAATCCTATGAACTCTATTGTTTAATTCTAAGTGTTTTGTCTTAAAAACTTGGCCTTAGTTGCTTGATTTTGAATTCTTACAAACAACAACAGTATAGACCTGACCAGCAGGACCTGTGCACAGCCCTGCTGTAGTTACTGATTAAGAGGAGTGGGCCAAAGTTGATCAATAAAATCTGAAGCGGTTGGTTCTTCCACTTATCATGGAGGTGGTAGCTGAGGCATATGTATCTGCCACTTGTGGGTTAGCCTGTGATATTTCAGTTAATGATTTTTCAAAGCATACTTCTTGTTGTCTCAGTTACTTTCTAAGGGATTTGTTTATTATGACAGTACAAAATCACTTATATAATAACAAACTCAAAGATAAAGGGAGTAAAGAGAGCAATTTTGAACCTTTTTCTAGGATACAGTGCAGACTGTTCATGTAAATACTGACTATGTAGTAGACGTAAATGAAGAACGGGGGAAAAAACACCCAAAACTCGTGAAACCTATTTACAGGAAATTGATCAAATTGAAACAATTCAGTCTTAAACATACTGTTCAAAGAACAGAATCATAGGTTAAAATCCTATGCTGTTTTTTAAGGAAAGAGTATCTAGAGATTAATTATGTTTCGGAGCTGTAGCACAAGAGCACTTATGAAAGTACTGACTTTGCATTTCTCATTGTGAAATATTTGCTGCTTTGTGGAACTCTTCAGAAATAATGCAGAATAAAAATGGGCCTTTCTCACGGTTGCACAGATGCATAGGATGGAGCTACAATTTTCCTCTCCATTTCATGTTTTTATAACCTGACCAGTGCTTCTCATATGCAAATTGGGATTGAGAGGGAGATGTTTATAGTCAGAGTTTTTGGCCAGAGGAGGAAACCTAGGCAACTCTTTTCTCTCACAGCTCCCCCAAACCCACTCTTGTCCCACCTTCAGTTTCATATTATACCTTTGTTGAAAACACAGGTTTGATGAAACTTGTAGCTGGGGAAAAGCAACGAAGAGGTGGAAGAGGTAGAGGGAGACCAGGAAGCAGGAAAAATAATCTAAGTATTCTTACCCTACTTCATGTTCTTCTTTTGCAAAACAATTCCTTTCGTTTTAATTCACATTCAAGAAATAGCAACAGGTTTTAGAGATATGACCAAGAAGTATGTAGTTCCATTTGTTGGAACATACAGTATTTCTTTCCTACAGAGATGGGACAGAATAAAAACTAAAGTGAAGTTTATCTCAATAAATTTTTCTAAAGAAATTTCTGAGGTGTTTGTTTACACCCCGCTCCTTGCAATGAAAACTAGCAAGGTGTAGTGGTTTGCATGTTGAGTTAGGACTCAAAGGACCAGGGTTCAAATCCCTATTCAGCAGTAGAAACCAACTGGGGGGATCTTGGGTAAATCATAGTCTCTCAGCCTAGGAGGCAATGGCAAACATCCTCTGAATAAATCTAGCCAAGAAAACCTTGTGATAGAGTCACTATATCTTAAAGTCAATTTGAAGGTACATAACAACAATTGCTATTTCACTCTCAACATGCAGCCCAGCTGAGTTATTCCAGGTGGTGAGAACCTTGCTGGTATCAGGCACAAAGTGACCAGCAGTGGGATTGCTTACCAGATGTAACAAATTTGTTAGACACTTCCAAGAGAAAGCACTTGTATCCACTGAGAAGTTGTTCCTACAGTTATTGCAGAGTCTGAGAAGGCATCCAGTGTGCCATTTGGTTTCATTTCATAGGGTCATCTACCCTAAAAGGTGGGGGACTTTGGGATCCACCTACAGTGCCAGTATCTCTTTAGAATGTGGGGAAATTATAGCTCAGAGGAGACCAATAAGAGGAGGATAATGGCAGGATCTTTCCACCTGTGTATACTCATACTAGCTGCAGAGAGGCTCCAATGTAAAGATAGACAACATGTTTTATTGGAAATGACAACACACACACACACACACACACACACACACACACACAGAAACAGGTACTCTCAAGAACCATACAAAACTATCGGAAAATAAGGTGTGAAAGGTTGAATAGAGAGAGATTACAGATGAAAAAGGCTGATAATAGCCAGTCTTGAAGAGAAGAGTTGTAGTGCAGAGGCTGAGACAGCGCCTGAGGATGGCATGGACTAATAGCAGTCTAGGTATCACATATTACATCTGAAATGCTACAATTTGCCGTGACCCAAGTCAGGGTTTATATACCCTTTGTCCTATCCTGAAGGGGTGTTTTGGCAAAGGCTAAACCTTTCTCATGGGACTGACTAAAGATGATTACTTTGAAAATGGAGTGAAAAATTATGGGAATCATCATAACCTCTGGAAGTTTGGATCTGTACAGGGTGTAGGAAAAGTCTTTGTAGGATGAGATCAAAAGGGATGGACTCTGATTGTCTTATCCAGAGTTATTCTCGAATGCAGAGATCTGAGATCAGGGAAGAGATTATCTTGAACCTCTTGATGACAACGTTTTCTGCTTACTCCTCTTTGAATTTATGGCCTGACCATGTCTGGCAACATACTCCACTGGTCAGTATTTTGAGCCACAAACATGCCCAAGTATGAAAACAAAAGACACATCCTGCAGGATGGGGATCTCAAGAGTGTTAACAATCCCCCTGCAAAAAATGGAACTCAGGTGGCATGATGGGGCTGCTCACCCACTGTCAGACTTGTTGGAAAATTCTGGCACTCTCTCCCCCTTGTTCTAGGGCAAGTGGGGCTTAGCTAGCATAGACTTTCTTTTTCTTTTGCATGTCAAAGCCTTCTGCCTTCTCACCGAAAGCTTCAGTCTTCCTCTTTGTGTTATTTAAACACATGGCTATGGTAAACAGGTGACCAGACCATGTGACCCAGGATAGACCACACTTCTCAGACCTCTCTCTTTTTGCCCTCTTTGCCATTTTGCTTCTTCTTCCTTTCCTCTGAACATGACTCACCTCTGCATCAAGAAGATGGTGAGTTAATATTGAAGCTACTATCTTACCTAATCTTTTTGTCAGTTATTTAGGATCTTATCTCTCCAATGCATATGTGGTTGTAAAATTCATTAGTTAACTTTTCTAAGTTTGGAACTTGAAACTTCCTGCCTTATTTTGTTTTCCAAGTCAGTCTCAGTTCAGGGAAGCCACATACTGATTGAGACATGCTTTTTCTGTTGCTCTGTTAAAGGAATGCTGATTCCTGACAGTTTTAGGTTTCATAGAATTTCCCCCAAAGGGCTAACATTCTGGGAAACTCTAACTCCCAATAAGACTGAGAGACCAAAGACACAGGATTACAAAAGGATAATACACCAGGGTTGAGGTTGAGGTTGAGAGATTCTCATGATTCCATCAGTCTTATCAAGATGGCTTCATGCAAAGTGTGGACATATGGGGGCAGGGGGGAAGAGGAGAGAAATGTGTGGAAAGGAAGAAAAAGAGAAAGGAAAGTATATATCATGCAAAATAGGCACACAGTGCTCCAACAATTGGAGTGGTAATCAATGAAAAACATATTGTACAGATACAGTGTCAAATAATAAAAGGATGCTCCAGCAATTGGAGCAGCAGCAAAGAAGGAAAACACTGTACAGGCAGATCATGGCAGGGCATGAATAACTATGTGTATAAACTGACTAAGAGTTTGATGCATCCAGCAGAGAAGACATCCCCGCCCCTGCCCAGTGTCCAAAATAATCCGGGGAGTTCTTGTGATGAAGAGAATAGAGCAGGAGGTGGAGAAGACATTCCTCCTCCAGCAGTGTCCAGAATAATCTGGCTATTATTGCAGGTTGAAACAACAGTCTTTGACTTTTGGGGTGTTTTTTCACATGTGTGCCAGCAGCCAGTGGGCCTTGGCTTGATGGCTGGTTGGACTGACAGCTCTCTGGTGGTCAGGATTGGAGTCCAGATACAAGGGGATTCCTGTGTTATAAGGCGGGAACTTGGAGAGAGGTTAGTTTGGGGGGCCTCTTCAGCTGAAGCTCTGGGCTGTGCAGTGCAGGTGCACTGGAACTTCTATGTAAATGGGCATTGCCATGCCTTTGTTATGCAAATGTTTAGAAACTGGGAAGAAGAAACCAGCTTAATAACAAAACTAAAAGGATTTATAGCAACAGGAGACTGCTCTTGGTATATCAAGCCACTGGTTTCCCAGGTGCTGGATTTCACAAATTTGCTATGACTAACAGTGTTCAGGAAATAGTAGGGGAGTCTGACAGAAGAACAGGAGCATCAGTCAAGGGGCCAGAGCTCCAGAGTCAGGAACAACTCCTTGTCCCTGTCAGGACTGAGGCCCAGCCTTGCCACCTCTGCCAAGTTTTTCAGTGGGACATTTTGTCTTGCTCCTGGTGTGAGCTGCTGCTCTTGACTCTGGAGACACCAACTCACCTTAACCAAGGACTCCTCCATGGAGTCCTGGGGGCCCTCTGGGCTTCCAAAAATACAGTTAAAGAATAGATTGATTTTTGGTGAGCTTGGCCAATTCTGCAGTGACTCTTAACTGGATGATCTGGTGGTGAACCCAATATGCTGAACCAGATAGAGAAATAACTAAGAGGATTTGGCAAGCCAGAATTACAGCAGTGGGGTGCAGCATAATGTTAAAAACTCCCGTAGCATTGGGGCACCATCTGAGAAGGGATTCCCACCATGAGTGGTGCCCTGTGGAAGCGATCTCTTGGGAGAGAGTCCCAATTTCCTTGCTGTCATAAGATACCATCAAAGTGGCTTTATTTGTGGCTGCCTTTATTTTGAGCAATTGCTCTTTAAGTTCAGGCTATGTAAGAAGTTGGTGCAGTAAGCCTAGTCCTAGCCCAATAAATATTGGGGTTATTGAGTTGTATAGAGATGGGGATAAGACGACAAGACCAATTCCTGTCTGATCCAGATAGGAACAATGTAATTAAAATCACAGCCACGTACAGTTGTAACATTGCAGAAGCACTGATTGATCATGGGCACCACTGGCTGTACTTGGAAACCATTTTAGGGTGATGGTCTGGCAGGTTGTCCTTAAATACACATATCCTTTTCTGGTCTCTTTAATCACCAATTCCATTTTGTGAATTATTTCAAATAAGCATTGACTCTTTATATCTTTTCTGGGTATCAAGCAGGTGTGCTTAAAGTGCTTAGCTGTTGCAGATGAAGCTTAGATCTTCTCTATGGCGGGAACCTTCTTCACTAACAATTTGCCATTTGGAACCTGATACTGTTGCGCGGTGATTTCTATCTTTGCAATAAAGGATGGCTCCTGAGACTGTCTGTATTCCAAGGAGAAGTGCTTGAGGTTTGCTTTAACTGTTCTGCCAACTACAGTCTTTTCTGAACAGAGGTAACCAGGCCAGAGTAATTCATAGAATCATAGAATCATAGAAATGTAGAGTTGGAAGAGACCACACGGGCCATCCAGTCCAACCCCTGCCATGCAGGAACACCCTCAAAGCACTCCCAACAGATGGCCATCCAACCTCTGCTTAAAAACCTCCAAAGAAGGAGACTCCACTACACTCCGAGGCAGCATATTCCACTGCCGGACAGCCCGGACCGTCAGGAAGTTCTTCTTGAGGTTGAGGTGGAATCTCCTTTCCTGCAGCTTGAATCCATTGCTCCTTGTCCTGGTCTCTGGAGCAGCAGAAAACAAGGCCTCTCCTTCCTCTTCATGCAGTAATAAGCTTGTGATTAGAGTATTGCGATACACTTTATGTGAGGCTCCCCTTGAAGATTACTCGAAAACTGCAACTAGTGAAAAATGAAGGAACTAGATTATTGTTATTTGCCATCAAGTTGATTTTGAACTATGGCAGCCCTATGACTGAGAGACCTAGAATCATAGAACCTCAAAGATCCTTGGTCAGCAGCTGCCCTGCTCAGGTTTTGCAACCTCAAGAATGTGCTTTCTTTGATTGAATCTGTTCACTTGAAATGTCCTCTCCTTCTTTTCCTACTGACTTCAACTTTACTAAATATTATCATCTTTTCCAGTGGATAATTTTGTCTCATCATATGTCCAAAGTACATTCTTGGCTTCCAGTGAGAATTTAGGCTTAATGTGCTCTAAGATCCATTCATTTGTCTTTTTTAGCAGTCCATGGTATATGTAAAACTGCCCTCTAGCACTATGTTTCAAATGAGTTGCTTTCCTTCCTATCAGCTTTTTTCACTATCCAGCTTTCACAACCATGCATAGAAATCAGAAATACTATGGCCTGGATGATTCTGACTTTGATATTTCATGATATGACTTTACACAGTGGATCTTACTTAGTTCCATCATGGCTGTCTTTCTAAGTCAGTGATTCTCAACCTGTGGGTCGTGACCCTTTTGGAGGTCGCACGACCCTTTCATAGGGGTCGCCTAAGGCTGCCTGGTTCACCCGCTCTTCTCCTTTCACTCGCAGTGTGCCAACGACACTGCCGCTGCTGTTGCTGAAAGGAGAAATGATGAAAGCGGCGGCGGCTGCCAATGAGCGGCTGCAGCAAACTTCCGCACCTTTTTCTCTCTCTCTCCTTCCAGCCCCTGCCGCTTCCCCTCCTCTCACTCGCTTGCTCGCTGCACAAACAGGCCTGGGAAGAGGTGGAGGAGCAGGAGAGAGGGAGACTGGGCGAGGGCTCAGGAAGGAGAGAGCGGGCAAAAAGACGGGGTGGTGGAGGAAAGCAAGCGGCAGCTTGCCTTCCTCTCACCGGGGAACTGAAACCTGGGTTTCTGCCTGGTTCACCCGTTCTTCTCCTCTCGCTCGCAGTGTGCTGCCGCCGCTGCCGTCTCTGTTGCTGGAGGGAGAAATGATGAAAGCGGCAGTGGCTGCCAATGAGCGGCTGCAGCAAACTTCTGCACCTCTTTCTCTCTTTCTCCTTCCAGCCCCCGCCGCTTCCCCTCCTCTCGCTCGCTTGCTTGCTGCACAGAGACAGGCCTGGGAAGAGGTGGAGGAGCAAGAGGGAGGGAGACTTGATGAGGGCTCAGGAAGAAGAGAGCAGGCAAAAAGATGGGGAGGTGGAGGAAAGCAAGCGGCAGCTCACCTTCCCCTCACCGGGGAACTGAAACCTGGGCATCTGCCTGGTCCACCCGCTCTTCTCCCCTCGCTCCTCCCCTCTCCTTCCAGCCCACGCTACTGGAGAGGCTGGGCCGAGAAGCGAACGAGGCAGCATCAGCCACCCGGGCTCCCCCCGCGTTCTCCTTGCCTGCGCTTGGCTTGGCAGCCACTGACTCTGGTGGGCGCACCCAGACTCTTGTTCCCGGCTATGAAGGAGAAGGAATGAGACAGCTCCAAGGGCTTCTCCCGCCCCTTCTCCACCATCCTCGGCTGCCGCTTGCAGCTTTCTCATGGAGAGAAGCAAGACTGACGGTGCGTCCCCGGCCTTGCGTCACTCATTCGTTTGAGCAATAAAAGAACGGGGGAAGGAAAAAAAATCCCAACCCCATTCCAGAGCCTGTGAGGGCGCGCATGCCCTCTGAGGGATATAAAACGAACCCGGGATGGGGATTTGTCCCGCTGACCACCACCCCTTTTCTCCTTTTCCTCCTCTTCCTCGAAGAGCGTTTGGAGCTCTCTCCCTTCTCTCCACCGCCAGGTTCTGTTTGTCATGTGTGGCTGCATTTTGCAATTCCAGGGTTGCCTCCCTTCTACCCACCTTGACCAACCCCTTCTCCACACGTCTAGGGAGGTACCGGGTTAGTCGTGGCCAAGATGTAGCGCCGTGGCCTGGCGTTGGGGCCAGGGAGTGGGGGCAATATCCCGCTCATTGGATGAAAAAGAAATCAGTGTGGATGACCCTCCAGGCAGTGTGGTGGGGGGAGAGCCGCTTTTTCTTTCCCCTCAGCGATTTTGAGGGGGGGATTCCAGGTCTTTGAAGGATTTGCGGAATGAGGCAGGAGGGGGCGGCGGCTGAGGGAACAGGAGCTGACAGGTTGATCCTGATGCCATTGCATGTGGCACGCCCAAGCAAAGGGTGCCGTTCTAGGCTGTGAAGAACCTGGAATGGAGAAAGGAAGGCGGAAAGAAGGGGAGCGCTACTGAAGTCAGCGATATTTAGCCCTCATATATACTGCCTGTTAAGAAACAGGGGAGGGAAAACCCTAAAAGCATCCAGTTCCTTAGCTGGCTTGTGACTGCCTCTTCATTGTGGTTGTTGTGACACCCAGTAGGGAAACAATAGAGAGCCAACAGTTGTAGCACTGTGACTGCACTTTAACTGCCACTGTAGTTTGGTGGAGCACTGGAGGGGTCTGAATGAGAACTGTAAATGCCCCTCCCTAAACTGTAAAACCCGAGATTCCATAGGATGCTGTCATGACAGTGTAAGTGGGATCATAAGCACTATAATTAGGTGGTGTGAAATGTCTCCTGGTGACCTGGGAGAGGCTGGCCCAGCAGGGGTGGGCAGCGTGGAGATTCCAGTGGAGTTGCCTAGATTTGTGTTTTCTGGTAACATCAGCTGTTAGCAGCACGGAGGGGGTTGCTGCGGAAGGGCCAGGGGGCCGCAAGGTGGCACTTCTCTGGGGGGGGCAAGCTGCGCCTGGCGCAAAAGACAAAGGCGCTGGGATTCTCCCCCCCGCCAGGGTCGACACTCTGGAAACTTTTCCCACACTGCCCCCCCCCACGGAAACGAAGGCAAAGCAGAAGCAGAGCCTGGGGGGCATTCTTGGAGTTTTTTGCTGGGGGAGACGTGCGGCTCCTCTTTCCCTCCCTGTCCGCCCCCTTTGTGTTCCTGGCCGGCGAGGCGGCCTTTGCCGGGGGGAGGGCATTGTAAATAATAAATAAATAATTTTATGGTTGGGGGTCACCACAACATGAGGAACTGTATTAAAGGGTCGCAACATTAGGAAGGTTGAGAACCACTGTTCTAAGTCTTTTCTGATTCCTCTTCGTTTTCCCTGTGAATCACGTGAATGAATCATCTGTACCAGCACACTGCATCATTTGGAAACTTCTAGAGCTATCCGCTAAATGTTTTGACAGTAGCCCCTCCTCTGCTGGTCCATGTGACTAGCATGGTTCCCTCTTAGTCCTTCATTTCCTTTTTATGTGCCGCCTCAGCATCAAAAGTACTGTTCATGAGCTTTATTTGGTTTGTCTTATGGTTATAGTAACATTGGCTTTGGATTTCTCTTTTATGTTTTTCTGAATATGTTTTGGCATGGTTTTCATGTTTTTCTGGCTTGACTTACAGACTTGGTTGACTTTGGCTTATGGAATTTTTCAGTGTGTTGTTCAGAACTGGTTTCATCCAGCCACTGAGAGTTTATGACTGCTTCAATTCTTTCAAGAAGTGGTATTCATGTGGGGTCAAAATCCCAGAAAAGGACAGCCACTCCAATTGTTTATTGTGCCTTGGTGAAGATCACAGCATGGCGGCCTGCACACACTGCCAGCCATTAACCCCACAGCCACACTGGCACTGCTCCTTAAGACTCAGAGCTCTCCTTTGGGAGATCACTTTGAAGGTAGCTGATAGAGCAGCAGGAAACAGACATGTCTAAAGGATCTCTGTTGGGGTTGCATCAAGTCATTCATCTGTGACACCATGATCTACCTTGGCCCCAATTCTTCCAATTTTTCTGTGTGGGTGGCAATGAAGGAGATGACTCCCCATGTTGAGAAGCCCAGAGACACCATGGAGCATTCCCTTTCAGAGTCTGCTGCTCAGTCTAGAGTGCTCTCCATTGTGTAGAGGTTGATAGTATTGAGGGGTGTCTTTCATTGGAGTTTCATTACAACACCAAAAAGAGAAGTCAGGAAAAAAAAAAGATGGAAGATCCTGATGGAACCCATCCTCAAGTTCAGACTTTTCCACCTCAGTGATTGGAATCATGACTGTAACCTCCAGTTCTTCTTCGTGGTCTCTGTGCCTCACACAATGGGATCTTCGTGCATGCGCTGTAGCTTTTGGAAAGTTCTAGAGCTGAGCAGCTTGGTGGGAACCCTTCCCCCATATGGTACTGAGCATGCTCAGTCCCACCAAGCCAATGGTCTTTCCTCAGTTTTCTTTCGTCCACTGACGTGTTAACAGCTAACAGAAAGACCTCTCTAGTTGAGCAGTTTTCTTCGCTTCCTTTTGCCTTCGTTTTTCTTCAAAACTCTGTAAGACTCTTCCCCCTTCTGTTTTTTCTTATGTCTTCTTTGTTTAAGTACAGTGTCCTGTCACTGTAAAGTTGCTCTATTGGACAGCCACTCTGAGTGCCTCTTCTGCCTCGGAGAGGCCCATAACGTTTGGGCGTGCTCTGTTTGCGAAGAGTTCACAGCCCAAATGCTGAGGAACAGGGCTTCCAGGCTGAAATCTTTCTGTTGGGAGCAAGCCTTGAAAATCAAAGAACAGGGAGCTTCAAACACTGCCCTCTTCACCTCCATGGCTTCTTCTCATCCATCTACTCTTTTTTGGCCTGCAACCATGCCCTCGTCAGTATCGACAACTTTGAAATCAACACTGACGGTATCGGGCTCTGTACCGTCCATGACATCCCTGCTTCCGGTCTCCACGCTCCCACAGATTCTGAAGCTTACCAGGACGCTGATCACCTCCTCTTGTTCTGGGGATGCCCCTGTGGGCTCGCAGATGGCTCAGTCTTCTAAGCCCCTTACAGTGGCTCAGCAGAAGCTATCCTCCTCTCACCTTTCAGATCCTTCCTCCAAAGATAAGAAGAAGAAGAAAGAGAAATACTGATCCGCTTCACCTGTGGCTCAGTCTTCACTGATACCAATGCCTCCTCTGATTCAGCTTTCCATGGCCACCATCGAGGAAGAAGGCCCAGCTTCCAGTACTTGTGGTGCCAGTGTTGCTGGAGGAACCTTCTGATGACCGCAAGTCTCAGTCGGATCCACTGCAGTCTGCAGGCCGCAACGCTCCCACCACATGCTCAGCCCAACCCTGGGCTCGACCGTCCAGTTGCCTCTGACCTGAGTCTCAAGACCCTTGGGGTTCCTTGCCGTCCAAGGGCTCCTTCCCAGGACTGCGCCCAAGCTAGTGCGGCATGGTCCCCGGGACATGTTGAGAGGCCTAGATCCCCACGTCGGCGGGATATTCGTCTGTATTGTGGTCGGACGTGAACAAGGCTCGATTTGCCGTTCTCGTCAGCATCATACATAGAGCGTTATGGGCAAGAGCACGTCTGGAGAGAGCAGCCGGGTTCGTATTATTCATACTCCCTGGCATACAGAGACCAGTCGTCCGTCGCTGGTCACCCTACCGCCATTGTTCTAGGTCTCCATCTTCAGCATCTTGATACTGGTGATCGCTGTCTCACTCCAGATCGCGGTCTCCATACTATCGTTGATCCTTGTCCCGTCGACGCTCTCGGGACTGTTCACCTTGACACCGGCTGGTCTCACTGCCTTTTTGGGTGATGGCTACTATCTCGTGTCCACCTGTAGACACTCGCCCACTGCCTGTACAGTCAGCATCTTTGACAGCTCCGATTCCAACGCAGTCCATAGTCCACCCAGTTCCGGCTGTTATCCCAGTACTGACACCAGCAGCTCTTCCGCCTCCTGTAATACCATCGGTACCATCCTCGGTAGTGGTCCCAGCGCCTCCGGCCTTTTCTGCACCACCTGAGTTGCCTCGTGACCGAAGGCCGCCTTCTCAGTCTTCACAGTCTTATGACTCTGACTCAGACTCTGCCGACTCCACACCTGACTCACATTCTTCTCTGCCTCTGGCCTTTGGCAAACCCATGCTGGACTCGGGGCCTGTGGATGTGAAACAGTTCTCAGACATCTTGGTGAGAATGGCCAACGCCCTTGGCCTTGATATTTCTGGGCCTGCTCCAACTGTGCAGGACCTGGTTTATCATTATGTAGATACCTGCCCGCCATCAGCAGCCCCGATACTGTTCCTGCTGGTCCTGCAAGAGGTATTGAAACATCTGTGGGCCGAACCAGCCTCCCTCCAACTGATTCCCCATCGTTTGGAGTACCTCTACAGGACTCAGAAGAAAGATGTGGAATCCTGTTCAATCACCCTGTACCGAACTCCATCGTCGTAAAGTCGTTCCAGACGAAGGGTGGCAAGACGGCACACACTACTCCGCCAGATCATGAGGGGCGTCGCTTGGACTCGTTTGGCATGCGTTTCCATTCCACTTCTTCCATGATTGTGTGAATTTCTAACAGTCAAGCATGCCTTGTTGCTTATCAGCGCAGTATTTGGGACAGGTTCTACCCCTTGTTGGTTCATTTGCCGGATGATCACAGGACAAGTACCATCCAATTCTATAATGAATCGGTGGCCTTGTCTAACCAGCAAATTCTCTCATCACAGCACACTGTAGAGGGCGCTGCTCGGTTGATGGTGGGCGCTGTCGCCCTCTGCCGCTTTGCATGGTTGTGGTCTGCTGAACTCCAGAATAGTAGAAAACGGATCAAGGACCTACCCTTTGATGGACAGGGTCTCATAGAATTATAGAAATGTAGAGTTGGAAGAGACCACACGGGCCATCCAGTCCAACCCCCTGCCATGCAGGAACACCCTCAAAGCACTCCTGACAGATGGATATCCAGCCTCTGCTTAAAAACCTCCAAAGAAAGAGACTCCACTACACTCCGAGGCAGCATATTCCACTGCCGGACAGCCCTGACCATCAGGAAGTTCTTCCTGAGGTTGAGGTGGAATCTCCTTTCCTGCAGTTTGAATCCATTGCTCCTTGTCCTGGTCTCTGGAGCAGCAGAAAACAAGCCCTCTCCCTCCTCTACATGGCATCCCTTCAAATATTTAAACACGACTATCATGTTCCCTCTTAACCTTCTCTTCTGCAGACTAAACATACTCAACTCTCTAAGTCTATCCTCATAGGGCATGGCTTCCAGGCCCCTCACCATTTTGGTTGTCTATTCCACTCCACTACGGACGATG
>CAOKZL010002842.1:0-152112 GCA_948472985.1 Iguana delicatissima
ACGAGAGCTTAGGGATCCTCGGTAACAAAGAGGCCCTATGGGACGGTACCAAACCCGGTACCGCCGGAGTAACTGGATCGGCAGCCGCCGAGTCCAGTGGAAATGTGGTTGCAGGGCAGCTCAAGGAAGGTTTTGACATCCTCGGGACGGACGGAATCGGGTCTGGTGATGTCAAAGACTGCTCCCAGCAGAAAGACTTGAGGCACGCGAGACGGTTCCTCAGAGTCTGAAATGTGAACTCCCTGCAGATTGGGCAGGCACGGGTGTTATGTGCCTCACCCAAACACAGGAGACACTGGCTGTGTCTGTCTGAAAGGGCGACTTTGCGACCACACTTTTCACAAGGCTTGAACAAAGCCTACATAGAAGTTAGAAGAGTGAGGAGAAGGAAAAAATGACGAGTTGAAGACTGAAGACGAAGATGAACGACGAAGTGGGGGGGTTGGCAGGTCGGGTAAAAGTTCCAGGAGAAAACAGGAACAGAGCACTGAGAGAACAAGACCAGTCTGAAATCCGAAGCTAAAAACCGTAATCCAAATCCGAAGTCGAAAGCCAGAAAGATTTGCCAGAAAAAAAACACCAAGAGAAAACAGCACCAAGCTCAAAAATTCCGTACGCGACGGTAGATGAGAAAGAACTGAAGGGAGACCGTTGCTCAGCGAGCTGAGCATGCCCAGTAGAGGCATGGGGGAGGGGTTCCCGCCAAGCTACTAAGCTCTAGAATTTTCCATACGGTACCACACATGCGCGAAAGCTCCTAGTGTGTGAGGCACAGAGACCACGAAGAAGAACTCAGGATTCTGGAACTAACGTGACATCTCATGATCACTATCACAAATGTGAAAGAGGACTGTGGGGACACTCACATCTGCCCTCAAAGCCATGTGTTTGCATGGTAATGAATGTTATGGTGTTTTAGCTGAACTGTACAGATGAATTTGTTCTTTTTCAGAAGCAAAACAATCTACATACGTTTTTAGCTTCAATTTTTACATGCAAGTATACCTATGTACAGCAGCTGTAAATCTGATCTGGGCCTGAACAGGTTTGACAAGAGGAAAATATTTATAGTTACTTTTGAGCCTTAGAATATAAGTGTCACACATCCTGCATTGACTAGCATTTGATGCATATCACTACATGATTTTTTTGTTGTGTTTTGTTTAGTATTATTAGACGTGTTGTCAAGGTGATAACTTCATTTGGTTATTAAATTGCTGAGCGTCTCAGCAGGAACAGTAGGCCAAAAAGAGTGAGTTTTGCTAGATTCACTGGACCTTCACTTGTCATGTCAACAAAGAATATTCCATCTTCTAATATACAACTAGAGAAAGAGAGACCTGAAAATATGCAACTGAAGCAGCAAAGAAATTCTTTTATATTAATCTGACAGAACAGCATGCTGCAGGAACATCAAAATTAAGCATTTTCCCCATCGTTATCTTTAAGCCACACTTCTTTTCATTCTCAGATTATATTAGTCAATACAAAGGTCAATTCAGAGTAACTTGTGGTTTAGGGATGTTAGTATCTTTTACAAATATAAGGTCTCAGAAGAATCTCTCTAGAGTCTGACATCCCATCCCTCTTTGTGAACAAAAATGACCAATCAAGGCGCTGCTTCTGAGCATATGCACAAACCAGCCTCACTTACTCTTCACACTTTGAGTCAGGGGCAAGGCTTCCAAGCAGAGCTTGCATAAAATGCCCTTTTTCAGTAGAATTGGGGTTTCTCAGTGTTACAAAACGCAGGCCAGCTATCAGGCCGTGAATACAATTGCCTGAGGAAATGTTGAGAGCCAAATCACAAGGTGAAAACAGACATCATTCTCATGCTGTAAAAGTGGTTTCTGCACATATTTGATGCATTTGGAGGGGTCGTTCTTTAGGGCACAAAACAAACTTCCACCAGAATGTAAATCGGTCTTCAAGCTCATGTTTGCTTACATAAGTTCTGTCAAGACCTACTATCATGAAACAGTATCCAACCCCCACCCAACCCTTTTTGAAGCAACAGAATTCTTACACAAAGTTTTTCAATCATGATTTTAACTAAGATTTTTATATATTTTTTACACATTTGTTATACATTTACACGTTTCACCAGGAGTTTGAATGCTAAAAAAGATGGGGGAAAAAAAGCTTGTCCCATAGCTGCTGCCTTGAACTTGCCTTGTAACTAATGCAGCCAGTCTGTGACCAGAGCCCTAATCGGCTTAGGAGAAAGTTTGTTGTACTTTAAATGATAATAAAATAAACCTCCCAGCTTCCTTCATATATTGAATTGCTGAGCTCTCTGCGGGAATATCCACACCCAGCTGAGGAGGACAAAGGCTCAGCCTCTTAGGAAAAGATGGGACAATTAGCCCATAACACTGGCCAGGTCAGTTCACTGCCATTAAAACTCCTTCAAAATCTGCCATCTGTGACTCACATAACAATCTACCTCTTTCTTCTCCAGACAATTGCAAAGAAAACATGCCTTTCCGTATATCATGCTGAATCTCAAACCATTATTTTTACCTTAAATAATCTAGCCAGGATCACCTGATGAAGGAACACACTGACTTTGTACTGCTTTCCTCCATTGTTTTGCTACATGTGCAATGCTTTATACTTTGGTAATCAAACTGAAGTGACTATAATAAAATTACGCAGCATAGCTTTCTGGCAACACCATGTCAGGAGCGTTGAATATAGTTCTGGACTCTGAACTTATGCTCTTATGGTGGTGTCGGGGCTTTGGACAGCCAAGAAAAGTGCACAATCAATGTTTATCTTCTCCCTTGTCTCATTCACTATTCCATCCTTTATAACTAGTTGCACTAGGTTGGAACAAACAAAACAGGGCCATTTCCGCACAAGACTGTTATACTAGGGTGGAAATGACCCAAAACACTCTGCCAACCCTGACTTTAAAAACAACAAGAAGAAATACTCTGAGCACACACTGATTTGCATTTTAAACTCACTTAGATCAGCACCATCACGATGACAGGGTAAAAATGGAGTTAGCTTCTGTTGTTCTGATGCTAAACACATTTGCTTGGGAAGAACCAACTTAACAATGGTGATATTTTTTAAAGTTAAAATGAAACTCTGTAGCTTGCACACTTCCAACTATCTATACCCTCACTATATTTTTTTCTTTTTTTTTAAAATTAGAATGAAAGGAGGGATGCTGCAGAGATTACTATGCCATCCCTTGTGTGCTCTGGTACTGGCTCCAAGCCTCTGTTGCCACTCCATCTGCTGCTGCTCTTTGGAGAGCTTCCTAGGCTGTGAGGCCACCTAAATTTAGCCCTAAGATCCTGTTCTAGCTGCACCACAGCATACTGCTCTTTGATACACTATTGGGTTGTTTGGTGCATGATTTTTCTGGAAAAACTTAGTTATCTCTAGATTTGGTTCACAAAAGGTGCTACATGGTGTCAAGACTGTGTGCCACAGGGAAATAGTGCCCTATATCCCTTATCAGCTGATGAGAGAAGCCTTAAAACCTGTAAAACTCTTTTTTCTAAGCAGGTCCAGCACTCATTGTGAGACTCATTACAAGAAGCAACACTGGTTGAACTCTTCCCTTCCCTTCCCATGGCTTACATATTTGCCTTATCTTTGTCTTGCCTTGAACCTACTCTTGCCTTGCCCAGTATCTGATCTCCAGTTTTGTTCATGATGACAGCTTCTGCCTTTGTCCCATGTAATCATCACCTCCCCTGTATCTCTGCCAGATTCTGTGGCAACCTTTTACAAGGCCTCATAATTGGGTACATCTAGAAAGCAAGTTGTTATGCTTTCAGACCAGTGATTCTCAACCTGTGGGTCCCCAGATGTTCATGGACTTCAGCTCCCAGAAGCCCCAGCCACTATGATCAATGATCAGGGCTTCTGGGAGCTGAAGTCCATAAACATCTGGGGACCCACAGTTTGAGAACCACTGTTTTAGACTGACTTTCTATCTTCTTATTACACAGTTAACTTGGATTGTGTCCATGCAGTTGTGCCAAATAGTGTCAAAGAATACACCTACTTCTCATATATCTGCAAAGCACCCATGACAAGCTTTCAAGTCAAAGTGTAAAAGGGTCACACTATGTGATTGCCTCTGAGATTTCTGTTCATGTTTCACATGGCTGAAAAGGAATTTGAAAGTGCCTTCCCAAGTCTATACTCATGTCAATGATAGTCACTATCACTGTAAGAACTACAACTGGATCCATCAATGACAACAGTTGCTGAAGTGAGACAATATTTGGCTATTTCTATGAAAACTTTTTTTTAAAAAAACCCAGATATTATATAGATAGTCACCCTTGAGCTTTTTATCCATAGGAAAACAGAAGGAGAATTAGATAAATTCATGGAGGTTAGGGACTTCCATGGCTCATAGTCAAGATGGCAGCATATCCCCTCTGGTATCAGAGACATATACCTCAGTACTGCAGTTGCTAGAGAGTATGGGTGGAGAGTGTGGTTGTAGTCATTCCTGCTGCTTAACCAGAATACTGGACTAGATAGACCATGTCTGATTCAACATGATTCTTATGCTTTTAATTATTTTTGTCATAGCCTGGCAGGATTTTAACAATACCAACAATACCACATTCTCCTAGTTGAAGTATCAGAAATTATTCCAATCACATGCTTAAGAAAATGTCATCTGTATTATTCTTGACTTTGGAATTACCTTATGTTTTCACTAATCAATCACAGAAGATAACAAACCTAGATCCTATATAATCTGGTTATATTTAGTTCCTTTATTTGTACAGAAATAGAGACGGAAAACTAAGATAAATTAAAATCTGAATCACAATGGGCTTCCAAAATATTGAAATATACCACAGTAGGGTGTTTTGTTTCACTAACAATTTAAAAAAACAAATCACGCTTTAGCAAACACAAATTAAATATTAGCCCCCTAAACTGACAAAGAGAGTGAGGTTTCTTTCACCTGCTGTACTGGGAATTTATTATTATTTCTTTCCTCATGTAATTTTATCCTCCTCTCTCATCAAAGCTATGTGCGTAAACCTTGAATCATTATCCTTGCTTGTTTTGCTTACAAGAATGTCTTCTGAACAGACAAGCTGCCGTCCTCAAATTTATTTTCTCTTCAAATCCTCATTTTTAGTGTCAAGCCAGGATGACAAAATCATGAACATCATTGTGAAATAACAATAACCCACAACTTGTGGTTCACTGTATGCTTTCCCTATCCTGGAAGTTTTCACATAAGAAATGTATATAAGAACATATAGTCTCAAGTCCTTTGGCGCATCAATTGATTTTAAATAAATAAATAAATAATAAATAAATAAGCAAGCATCAGCAGGAGTTAGATATGATCATTATCAGGATCAAAACAGGTCTGTGGGGTAGTAGAGGGAGAAGAAAAGTTAACTCTTTCCTCTTCTGCTGCAATTGTGTTACCTGTATCTAGATCTTATTCTCATTTTACTTATTATAATAATTTCATTCTTAACTCTATACTTTTCCATTACATTTAATCTATTTAATCTATTACTATTACTAAATACGATCTTATTACTAAACATATCAAACTATTTCTAAAAGTAAACCCACCCCCGGAGCCAATTATGTTTCAACTTACTCCACCTTCCAGAATTGTAATTCTTCTTGCGGAGGTATGACACCTTCCTCTTTTATTAAAGCCTTTTCCATAAATATCTTCCATATTGCTTTGAAATCATTCCCCTTCATTATTCCTTTCTTGGCCTTAATTCGACATGTTAACTTATCATTAATCGTAATTTTCCACACTTCTTTATACCAATCCTCTATTTGAAAATCTCCATGAATCTTCCATTTTCTTGATATAATTAACCTTGCTGCAGATAATATGTTTGTAATTAAATCCTTCATTGCCTGGGTACAATTAACCTTATCAAATATAGATAATAATGCTATACCTGGACATTTTTGTATATCAATTTCAGTTATCTCTTTTATCTCTTTAAACACCCTTTGCCAAAATTTCTGTACACCTTCACAATTCCACCACATATGAATATATGTACCAATCTCTTGACAACCTCTCCAACACAACCTTGAATAATTTTTATCTATATAATTTAACCTTACTGGTGTTAGATACCATCTCCAAAACAATTTATAATAGTTCTCATTTATCCTTACAGACAAGTTTTTCAAATGACACTGATTCCAAATTTTTCCGCAATCTTGAATATCTATTTTTTGTACTAGTTCTTCCTCCCATATTTTTTCCAAGATATTCATCTTCATCTTCATATTTTGCCAATATTTTGTATATTTCACTTGTGGTACCCTTCAATATTACATTTTCCTCCATACCTTCTCTTTGCATAATTATTTGTTCAAATTTAGTATATTCTCTGAAACCTTTACTATTCCTTTTCCAATTCCTTGTCCACTGCTCTAGCTGTATATAATTAAACCATGATATCTTAGTACCCTGTAATCTCTCCTTTATTTTATCTCTATTCATCATTATATTCATCCAATCTTTTAACTTATTTTCCGCTTCTTTAATTCCTTCTGTACTTCACCTCTCAAATTCACTAGAAATCTTGTGATCATCACTACAGGAGTTGAAAATTGTTGTTGTTGTTGTTGTTGTGCACTTTCAAGTTGTTTCTGACTTATATTGACCCTAAAGCAAAGCTAGCACAGGGTTTTTGAGGGGCTGAGAATGCATGGCACACCCAGTATCACCCAGCGGGTTTCTATGGTTGAGGGAGGAATTGAACCCTGGTCTCCAGGGCCACAGCCCAAAGCTCAAATCACGACACCACACTGACTCTCTCTGAGGAAAATACCTCCTCGAATCTCTTCTTGGGAGGGGAACAAATACTGGAGCTGGGGTGGGCATTATGTTCCTCTTCTGTGGCTGCTGTTTATGCTGACCATTATCACACATAGACCATTTCTGCACTACACTGTTATCGTGCTATTACTCCACTTTCAACATCCTATGGGATGTTGGGGATTGCCGTTAAGGCAGGAGCCTTTAGAATTCTCAGCCAGTACACTACAAACCCCAGCATTCCATAGGATGTTGAAAGTGGAATAATAGCACTATAACAGTGTAGTGTGGAAATGGCCAAAGATCCACTTGTCTGTTTAGTGTGCAAATGAAATTAACTTCATGTAATATTTATCCCTCAGACTCTCTTCTTAAAAAATGCACACACTATTTTATTTATTTAAGAGGAAATGCATGGTTTATACCTAGGCTGTGCTTCACAGGTTGTTATTTCTGAATTACACAGTATTAACCAAAAGGTAGCCTAGTTAAGAAGGAATCAGGTAACAACTTGTGCCCTTGCCATGTTACAAAGGCCATTCTGCATGAGACAGTTATAGCGCTATGATTCCACTTTCATCATCCTGTGGAATCCTGGGGTTTGCAGCTTCGGGAGGGACCAGTCAGCCCCTCCTGAAACTGCAAACCCCAGGATTCCATAGGATGTTGAAAGTGGAATCATAGCGCTATAACCGTCTCATGCGGAAATAGCCAAAGTTATAGGAGGTCCTGTCAGCAAATGACAGTGGCAGCTCAGCCGACATGTTACCTTTGTTCATGCAAGGAGGTTTCTAGGAATGGCCATGATGACTTCAAAAGAAATGTAATATGTGAAACCAAGTGCTCAACGTTTTCCAACTATTATGATCCTGTAAGTGTGATTTATTCACTCACTTGAAAGGGTAAGAGTGTGCAACAGAATCCTTGGAAAGGCAAGGGCTGCCCTGCATATGCTTGACACTTTTTGCAGGGGCTGGGTGGGAACTGGTTGAGTGTACAAGGGCAGTGCACATTCATCATGCCTAAGGATCTTGTAAGCCACTTTGTGACCCAGTTGTTAAAGAAAAAGGCAGGGCATACATAAAATGAGTAATTGGTTGACTGATACCTAAAAGAGAAATATAATAGTGACACTACTATTTTAAAAAAAAATCCCTAAAACACACTGCATTGCAAAATTTCTTGACTAGCCATGAATATTCCATTCTTGGGCAAAGTGCTTAAGCAGATAGTGACTTATCAGCTTCGGGTGTTCTTAGAAGAGACAAATTAAAAAGATCCATTTCATTCAGGCATGGTTATAAGACAGAAATAGCTTCAGTCATTCTCATGGATAAACTACACCATGGATCAAACAGAAAGTAGTGCCTCTCTTCTGCAACAGTTCCCAAACTTGGTACTAGTTGACTACTCCACAGCCATTCCAGCAGATGTTGTAAAACAAAACAAACAAAAAACAAAAGGATAAAATGGAAACCTGCAGTGTTCCAATGGCCATGAGGTGGAACAGAATTCCCCAAGTGCTAGCTTCTCAGACCATTTATTTATTCAGGAAAGCCTAAAACAGCCCAATACTGTGCTTTCTATATCCAGTGTAGATAAATGATACAATCACCAGGGATGGTAGTATCAAAAGCCACTGAAAGGTCCAGCAAAACAACAGGATTGCACTCATCTGAACCATTCCACAGTGTAAGCCATTTATGAGGGTAATCAGGGCTTTTTCCATTTCTAAGCTAGGTCTGACTGGAAGGATCCAAACACTCAGCATCACCCAGCAGGTTTGACACTGGGTTATAATCATCAGAAACCAATGGAACACAAACAGATTTTTTTTTTTTTTTTAAGAAGTGACTCCAAGAGGCATTCTTTGCCTCCTGGAGGCTGTGGCTGATTTCCATGGTGGGCAAGGATACAGGCTTCCGTTAGAGAACGGAGCTCTGTCAGAAAACAGAACTGGCTGATAAGCAGAACCCATGTGGGGAGCATGAAGGACTTACAGAGGCTCTCTTGGGACCAACTGCACACATGCTGCTGCTTATAAAGTCTCTCAGCTGGGTTGATGCCTTTTCCCCCCTCAGCTCGCTTTGCAAGCAGCACATGCTCACTTTGCAAGCAGCACATGCACGCAAGCAGTCCCAAGTGAGTCTCCACAGGCAAGGAAATCTGACAAAAGAGTAGAATCTCTGTCAAATTAATAGAATTTGTCCTGGATTTGGAAGTATCAGAAGAGTGAGTCATCAGATAATGGGGTGTTGAAAGGCAGGGGATCCCTGTACAGCGAACAAGGAGTGTGCCTCCATACATTTAGTAGATAAACTACATATAGTTTAAAACCAATTGGGGTATCTGTGCTGAAGCTCCTATATGAATGAGGGGAGGGAGAGGGACAAGCAAGAGGTGTGAGGCCCTAAAGCTCCCACCCATTAATCATGGTCCAGGAAACAACTAATGTGCTGGAACAGTAACTCATCCATAGGAAATACAATGCATTTCTGCACAAGGAAAGTTCTGATAGTTTGCCACTGTTTTCCTGGAACAAATGTTATCACAACATGTTATCCACCACTGCATAAGCCTAAAATTTCAAGTTGTTTCATGTTGTCCCAAGGTTCCAATGTGCCCAGTTCTGTTACTGTTGTCTGGTTCTCTGAGCAAATACCAGTATTAAAACAGCCAAAATATATAGGCTTTGTTGAGAACATGCACCTGGGCTGAAACATGGTACTCATTAAACTTACCTTATATTTTGTTTTGTTTTCATTAACTCCTCCACTCCACTCTCATGTAACATGATCACTGTTGGCATACCCAACGGCAATTTCAAGAACATATTATATTGACTGTTTTGCTGCTTAACAATTAGGCCATGACTCTGTTGACAAAACTCATTAATTGTGGCTTCTTTTATCCCTTTCACACGACATACTTAATGAAACCATAAGTACACCATACCAACTTAATCATTAAGGAAAGATTAAGAACTCTCTCTCTTTTAAGCTGTGCTAAACTGCTTTTGCAACAAAGCAACTTTGTGCTGTGACGGGACTTAGGTAGCAAGTACAAGTTGCTTTTTCATAAAACCTTGACTTCAGAGTCATTTCATGTCACTAAACATAGCAACAAGAGAAGTTTTCCAACTGGAAATTTCCCATTCAGATTTGTTGACAAGCTTCAAAAGATTTTGAAAAACAAATTGGTTTAACTACATCTTGCAATCAGGAGCTAATGAGCAAATGAAAATGCATTTCAACTATTTGAAATCTGAATCCATATAAAACAGAAGACAAAAGAATACTCCCTGTGAACTGGTATGAATGAAAATGTGCATATGGATGATGTTTCCAGTATTTCCAAACTGTTGCTTTTTCAAGTAGCTACAAAAAATTCTCAATAAATAAAAAAACAAAATAGAAGAAGATAAATATGGCTATGCTGAGCATGTAAGAATAAGCCAGGAGTGAAATATTCTCTAGACTACAAACTTACTACTTTGACATCATCATAACTGTTTTACTGGGTCCGGTCCAGGTGTGTTAAGCCTCCAGAAAGTCCATCTTATGCATTATCACTTATAAAAACCTGCTTGTGTTCAATAGGTCTTAGCATATGCATAAGATTTAAATCTTTAAGTTCCACTAGTTAAAAGGATTGAGTAAAATATGCACTTAAAGTTGAACAATATGCTTTGGTTGCAACATGTACATTTATATAATACCAAGTGTGTTCTATGTCCTCTACAGTCATGACTCACAGCCAGAGGGCTTGATGTGAGCTATGTATATGAGGTTGTTTTTGATTTTCATGATTTTGTATATCCAGGACTCTCCCTAAGCCATTTATATTATCAAAGGACTGGGAAGGATTCTTCTCATGTCTACTTACAGGAAAATTATTAGCCCTATTCAGCCATTCATTTGATTATAAGTGAAAAGGGACCCAAATTATTTCTGCTTATTCTGACTCTTTGGCTGTTTTGTTGAATTTCTAAACTAGCCCATGCATATGCATAAACTCAATGCACTAGGTTCTGCCTGGACCACCAGGGATTGCTGAATAAATGGCGTTCACAATCTCACACATAGTCCATATGCTCATACAATTTGTACTTGCATAGGCTCTTTCAGATGTTCTCTAAACTTGTGCAGGGGGCCAAAACAGTGGGTGCAATCCCACTTGCCCCCTTTTGTGTTCATTCAAATGTCTCAACAGTGCTACCAAAATACTATGTTACTCACTCAGTTCCCTGTCCACTGGAAAAATTTCCTGTTGATTTATACAGTTTAGGAAATGAGAGATATGAAGATTTTGTTACATGAAACTACTTGCTCTCATTCCTAGTAAGATGAGAGTGTTATACTCTAGGTTCCCCTAGTCATCTTTCATTTGCTGTCGGCTGATTCTAAATCCAGTTTTCAGGTACTAAAATCCCATAAAGACACTGGCTCCTCAACTACACCCACAAGGAAGAAGCTGCATATACGCTAATACCAAGACTGTACTAAGTCAAATTGACTGGTACTGTACATAACTTCCTTTACATCAGTGGTTCCCACACTTGGGTCTCCAGATGTTGTTAGATTAAAACTCCAAGAATCCTTAATCCTTGGCCATGCTGCCTGGGGCTTTTGGGGACTGAAGTCCAACCACACCTAAGGATCTAAGGCTGAGAACCACTGATATACATATAAAAGACCATGAAACTGCTTCATGCCTAGTGTTCATCTCAGTTTTATAATACTTAGTGATAACATTCTTACATAATTTGTTATCTGTATCATACTTCTTTAATACACTCAGGAAACTTTTATTCCAACATCTTCAAAGATCTCCTTCAAAGCTTTAATTTAGGGCTGGAATGGAGAAACTGCAGCCTGTGGGCTCTTTTTGTGGCCCACAAATTCCAAAAATTATTTTTTTTGGAAAAAAAAATCTTGCCCTCAAATGCCTTGGGGGTCTCCCTAGGTCATTTTATGCCCAGGGGAGGCTTTTTTTCCCCTAACATGATGTGAACCAGAAGCTGGTTTTTTGGGGGGTGGGATTATTATGTGTGAGGTGGGGAGGTGAGAGTGTGGCCCTTTGAAATTTCTTGGGGAAATGAGATCCCTTAATCGGCAACTCTTGCCCAATCTTGCTTTAGGGAAGCAAAATTTAATCTGTATGATGATCTTGTGGATATCTGAACACCCCTCAGTTTACCTATATGCACCAAAAGGAGTTACAACAAATCAAATACAGATAAGAACTTCACAGATATAAACTTGGAGGCTTATTTTGGCATAGAAGGATGGGGCCAGCTGGCAACTGAGGTAGTGGGGCTAGGAAGCATGACTTAAGACAACGAAGAGTTAAGGAACGGGATCAGCAAACTCAGACCAAAAAACAAAGTACATGCAGAGCATCAAACATCAGAGGATAAATGGAGACAACCCAAACTATTCTTTAGAAGGCAAACTAAAGAGGTAATATCTATACTTCCCTGATATCATTAAGAAATTAACCATATATGCTACTTAGAGGCCATTCATAAAGATACTGGTCCCATTTCACAGTTGAAGCAGTGCAGTAAGTGCCAGGCCAAAGTACATCCATTCAGCATATGACAAAAAATTATTATAGCTCTCTAATCATCATTACTGGACACTTCTGTCACTTGGGAACACTGCAGTACATTATGGCTTTCCCAAAACATCTTCTGAAATTATGCCAAGAAACAATTACAGACACACTGCCAGACAGATGCTTCCCTGTTGTGTTCTCTCCTCCCCCACCACACACAAACACACACAAGCATACACACACACATACACACACTTTCAGAAAGCAAGAGAGAGCATTTATCTCATTTTCCAGACTGAGAACATGAAGGCTGAGGTTAAAAATGGCATGCTCAAGCCTGGTGAAAGAAAGTTAACCATATCACTGCCTTTATTTTCATTACAATAAACCACAGTGTAAAGATACGTAAAAGTGAGATGGAGAAATTCAAAACATCTACTTTGCGTTAACTAACTACAGCAGAGAGCACTGGTCATACAATGCAGTTTTGTTTTACTAGTGAGGAACATCTGTCAGTTCATGCACATCTGGAATTACATATATTGGTTTAGACAGAGACAAGTCTTAATTGTGTCATGGGCACCAGATTTATCACCAGAATTTTGGGAGCAGGGCACAGGCTAGTGCTATATTACATGCAGAGGGCTTGTAATGGAGAAGTATTGCCAGTTGTTAACACTTTGCCTTTATTTACCCAGGAAAAGTCATCATTATTTTATTCTGCAACAGATAAACTCAGGGGTAAAGGTATTGCTACTTTGTGAATTTGGGATTTTGTCGTATTTCATTGCAAGGCCAATACAGCTACCTTTGAATATGTTTCCTGCATTTGAAAATACCCAATTTAGCCCCAACAGAGGAACCTCAAAACAAGAGGGAGCCAAATGACCAGGACTTAACTCTTTGAGGTTTTCTACCTCCAACAAAGGTAAACTGGACTACAGCTGGCAAGTTTTACCTATACAGCATCTAAACGCTTTTCCAGATGTAACAGCATAGAGACTTCTTGATAAATTCATTGTTTACTTCCTAAGAGCAGTCAGCTTTGCACAGGACAGAGACAGCCTGGATCTCAAAAGAAGTTACTTTTCTGTTGCTAATGGAGCTGAAATTTCATTACCTGTCTTTTATTGCCCTTTGTCCCTGGTCCCCACATGGGCAAGAAGGGGAGTGGTCTCTGCTGGCACTGAAATTCCTCAATATCACCTTCACTGATAACAGAGTAACATCTGAGACAGAATGTAGGCCTGTGACTCTAACATCATCAATTTTTTCTCCTGTATGATTTCTAACATCTTTGTCTTTTGAAGACACCAGTAAAGCTCTGAAAGCTTGCATCATGTATTTTATTATTTGGAGTTGGCCCAATAAAAGTATCACTGCTTTGTGGATTTTGGATTTTGTTGTATTTGCTGCATGGACAACATGGCTATCACTGAATATGCCATACTAAGGCTTCCCTCCCTTCTTCTCCTCTCTGTCTCACACACAAACACATCTCAGAAGTTCTCTACCAACTCAATGAGAAATTACAGAAATTTAGCTATTTCACACTTTGAAACTTTTTGTGAACATCAAAAGAAATCCTTCTCGCTCAAGCACTAAAATCTTATGAGGCTGACATGGTTTGGGTATGTGTGTGCTTTATTACGGTGGATGAGAAATGTAGTCAATATTCTTCACATTCCTGTAAAAGGAGCATTACTTCACAGGAACCATTTTTCTGTTAATTAACATCCAGGACTGGGTGCCTCAGTAGCCTGGCAGCTAAGCCATAGGTTGTTTCAGGTACCATCTTATCCCCAATGGGATTTAAATTCTACATACAACTGGACTTCCAGTTGAAATGGCGGAGAGAAACATGGCTTGCTGGGGACATCTTCCCTGAGGCCATGGACCTGAAGCAATAGGAGACAGTCTGGTGCACTGAACGCCAGAGTAAACTCTGCCTTGGGGACAAAACAGTCAGAGGAATCCACTTAGGGTCATAGCTGCCCAATCGAGGCTCAATGGGGGCAAGTTAATCCCCCAGCAAACGGTATGGATTGGATGAAAACTTGGGACATTATTGCCCCATTGCTTCAGATGTTGCTGCTGTTTGAGCACCTAGGCCTGCTCCCAACTTCTTAAACATCCTTACTAAAGAATCAACAATTAAAAAGGGTTGTCAGAAATGGACGGACTTAACCTTGTCAACACAGTTCCACAAAACTAGTGAGATCTTCTTTTGTAACTTTGAACTGAGTGGAAATAATAACCTGATTACAAACACAGTTGTAGAAGGCAAAGTAAAAACTGCTTTCTTAAAGAGAAAATACTGAATAATATTAACTAAGGACTGAAAGAAAATTTTTGAAAATAAGTTTTAAATATTTACCATGAATATCTGATAAGGCTCAAGATCATGACAACAAGAAGACTGTAACAGGAAGTGATATGGGAGTGCACTGTGCTTAGACTTTCAAAAGAGGGTAAAGCCTAGAGCGGACACTGATGTACTGGTGTTGACACCTAGTGGCTGAAGGGGGAAATTTAAATTAAACTTGTTTTGACAGCTGACAGGACTTGTCAGAAGCAGCTTGGACAACAGAATTATACAGAATAATTGTATAGAATTAATTTAGGGAGATGGGTTTGAAGCAATGGATTTTGCAGGAGATGAGGTTGATAAGAGATGAGATACTTCAGGTGATCGCAGATGTGATATGTGATGTGAACAATATAAGATTCTTGTTACAGATAGATAAATAAATACATACATAAATCAGTCTGAAGACAGAATGGAAATGAGGGAACTGGGAGAGGAAAGAGCAAATCTATTCAGAAAGTAGATAAAACTACTGAGAAGTGGATGCTGGAAAAGGAGAGAAATCTTGAAATGGCTGCACTCTTGGACAAGAAGAAGAAAGAAAAAAGTCTGAAGACAGGAGAGGTACTGAAGTGGCAAAATGAGAATATCCAGAAAAATACATTTGGTGTGCCAACAGTCTCTCTACAGATGCAAAGATGTGAAACTTGGACAGATATGGATGGACTGAGATACAGAATGTTAACTTGTTAGATTTATCAGCTTGGATGTTGAGAAAAAGACCCACTCAGTGGGGCAGAATACTGAGAAAGTGGTCTAACATTACAGTCAAATGCAAGTCAAAATGAACACAACTTTGAAGACAAGAGACATCTTCATGAAAGTCAAAAAAGATTTGGGAGGAACATATCCTAAGAAAAGGAGTGACCAAGTAAGTATTGAGAAAGATAAAGGAAAGATGCGAGATCAGATCTTGAAAGATGGGCTGAAGAAAGAGGAAAAAGGAATTGGTTGAGAGGGAAAATTTCAAGACTTTAATTAGAGAACTAGAATTTGTATGAGAGAGGGTTAGCAATAGAAAGAAATTCTATCAATATTATTGATATTGGCTAGGGAGGTTAACCCTTTCCTTTTTCTTTTTGATACTTATGAGATTAGTAGAAGAGGCCACTTTACTTGCATAGAACTGGAAGCAGGGATAATTTCCTAGGAGATTTATTTAGCCTGAATTGTATTGTAGAACTTTAATCATCATATTTACTTCATTTTATATGTAATAAACTACTAATTATATTATAAAGTATATCACTAAGTATTACAGATATACATAACGCAATCCAGGGAATACAGCAAAGGATGAACAACAACTGTTCTCTAAGGAATGGCAAGTCAAATTTGAATATGTCATATTCCCTAACTAGTTTGAATTTAGTAATTTTTTAGTTGGTTAGATAGTTGTTTGTGCATTATTTTAGTTCAGTTTGTTTAGTTTACTTTTGTCTTGTGTGTTATTGTATTGTCTGGGTATTTTTTTCTCCTTATACATAGTTTTATATTAATTAAAAGTGTGCTTAATAAAAATATTTTTAAAAAATAAATTCTACATGAAACTTGCGGATCACCTTTCCCAACATAGACCTATGGGATTGTTAGCCTTGCTGGTTGTGTACCACAATCTACACATTGCCATCTGGTGGTAAGGTGGAAGACAGCCTTCTCTGTGGTAGTATCTATCTTGTTGAATACTCTGGCTTCTGATCTTTGGCACATACCCACTTTAGTGTGCTAAAGACCTATTTTTCACCCACGTCTTTCCTAACCTGATGTGCTGGCCAGTTTGTTTATTCTTAGTTTTCTGATTTCAAATATTCTAGCTGAAGATTATGTTTTGTATTTTTATGCCTGCTTGATTTTTGTTCAGTCAGCCACTTGAAGATACTTTTGCTGGCTCCAAACCAAGTTTTTACAGTGCCTGTCTGACTGAAGAAATACAAGTGATGTGTGGATGAGTGAGCAATTCCAAACGGTCTAGGACATGCACATCGGGGAGGGGTCAGCTCAAGAAATTAAAAAAAGAATTGATGGCATAAAAGGGGCAACAGTGTCAGTCCGGGCATCTCTGCACACCCGACAGCATCTTAATTACTGAATTGTTGGTCAGCCAAGCTCTGGCAGATCATGAGCAACTGAAAAGTATTTGTTTGTTTTTCAGTCTGCTCCTGCAGAGCTCTTGGATTTTTAACTTGTCAACTGCTGTGGCCCATCCACTCATCAGAGACAAGAGAAATAGGGAAAAAATATCTCCATAAATGATATGTAGGATCCAGATGTATTCCTGTTACATGCTAAGCATATCTCTATAAAGCTATTCACAAACACTATTCTGGATCAGAAACACCTCTCTTTTGTCTAGAATAAAGGCATTCAGGTCTGTGAAGTCATTCAACTGGGATACATAGTGCAAAACTGTCTTAATTTCCTCCTCCACTGCCATCCCCTTTTCCTTGTGAGTTATATCTTTTTAGGTTCTAAGGACCTTTCTGCATAACATCACTGTCTCGTTTCTGCCACAGGATGGCAGCAGTTGGCAGGTCGTGCTTCTGCATGACGTCATCGCTGTCCCACTGCCATCCTGTCACAGAGCGCTGCATTTGCGCAGTTTTCGTCTGCAATCATATGGTGCTCCTGTCACTTTTGGCCATGCAGAAGCGCATTGGTGATGCTTCCTTCCATAGCGCAGCAATGGAAAAAGCCCAATTGCGCTGTGGAAGGGAGATGTGGCACCACTGCGTTCTCTTCCACATGGACCAAGCAGGTGCAGAGGGAAGAGTTGCTGATGCGCTCCCTTCGGGACCCGGGACTGCAGCGAGACAACGCAGAAGAGCGTCGTCGTGCAGAAATGGCCTAAGCCTGAGGGCAGAGAACTGTCAAATTAACAATTGTAAACTGCTCATGTAAGTGCCATGTACACTGATAGCACCACATGAATAAATGATAATGATAAAGTTGAAAATGACAATAAAGATGATGATATGATAACAACCTATATGTGTGTGGGGGGTTCCATTTCAGGAACCCTCATGTAAAAACAAAAAGAGTAAGAGTCGTGTCTCACTGTAGTCAATGGACACAACGTGAACATGCCCATGGTAGCACAGGTCATGCCAGAAGAGGCTGTGCAGTATGCTAAGCAATCTCCCCATCTCCCCACCATTCTTCCCTTCTCCCCTTCCCCAACATGCACACTACAGGTTCTTTTCCAGCTTCAAATTAATTCTCTATTACATATTTTATATTTCTCTATTACATATTTAATTAATTCTCTAGTACATATTTTATTTTTAACTGATTACATCTTCCTGATAATTTTGACCACATTTCTCCTCCTCTTCCACCCTTCACAAAAGTTTCCTATCCTACACATAGGGAAGATGTGAACTATTAAGCTACTACAGAAGGGGATGAAGAACACAAGTATTTCTTTTGGTGATTCAGCCATCTACAAAAGTTTTTAATGAGCCCCCAGTGCTTTTGTGCTTTGAAAAGTAATGATAAAGTGGACTTGCAACTGTTATTTGTGTTTTTTTTACACTTGAAATTGGTGTAGATAAAGTCTTTTTGAGTACCTCTCCTATCATAGCACACTAGGAGAAAATCAACATTCTGTTGCAAAGAAACTGGTCCAGTATAAATTATGTAAACTCAATAAATTATCAGCACATTTCTAATTTTATATAATGCTGATTTTAAAAAATAATTTTGTGTAATGAACTAGGCTGTGGGGCACACAGGATTATAGCAGGCTTGTCTATTAACCATTAATTCAGTAGAAGAGTAACAAAGAGAAAAATGCCTATTCATTACAATAGCTCAAGTTGGTTGGCTAGTGTTAAAAAAAATGAAACTATTTCCTATACTGTTTTAATCAGCAATCAGCAATGGCTAATCATATCAAGCTATTACAAAGGTATGTCTTTAATAAACTATACCTGTTATATTTCACAGACAATATACATTATTTTATAGATATATTGTAGTCTGAGCCATAGACCAAAACAGCTACAAATGGTCTTTAAAAGAATTAAAGGTAGACACAATGCAGGGGTAGGAGTTTTCTGCTCTTAAATTAAGACTGCTTGTACACGCAGGTACTTGCCTATTTCAAGATTTCTGCATGGCTTGATAAACAAGAAACCTTCATTTCTGACTGTGCTAGCAGAAGTCTGACGACAAAAATAAAAAGGTATATTTTTGCTTATACATAACGGTTAACATTGGGTTCATGGAATCGTGGTCAAATATTGCCAAGTAATGTGTGACTAGTATCCCAATTTGGCCATTTGCCTGTTTGAAATTCTTGCTCAACCACTCCTTTTCTCTCTGACATCAACCAGAAACCACGTATCTTTATGTACAATATCACTGCCACACAGATTAGGAAAAAAAATTGATCATCTTTGTGATAATATGGGCATTCTCTGTTAAAGATGTGGATAATACTGGAGACAGTAAAGCAAAGTGGTTTCTGGTTTCTGTAGGATATCTTACCACCGCTGGTATTTGGGCACCCATAACTCACTGTAATGCTTGCTAATGCATCACATCTGTTACAGGCAATGTTAATAACTGTTGTGGGTAGTAGGTCAAAACAGTGTAAAGCCAACATTGCAAATTCAGTAAAAATAGGAATAGGATGGTTCTCATATGTGTGGCTGTTGGAAATTGAGTCAATCATGTTTCTCACATGTTTTTGTACCAGCTTCTATTTAGTTTTTGTGGTGAGCTTATTACAATTAATACCAGCTTCTTTTCTTCCATTTCTGCAGTGAAGCAATCAATACACATCTGTTTTCACCCACAAAGAATCCGCATGCCAAGGAAGCACACTATAAAAGTATGTCCTATGGCAATGAAGGTTCAAATTTTAGCCACATAGCTTCTAGGATTATTAAGAAAGAAATTCCCCTCTTGACATAAACTGCCTCTCAAAATATTAGGAAGGTAAATGAGCTAATAAAAATGGTATCTGAACAAGTGCTGTAAAGCTGACAATAGACAAGTCTTCCACCAGCATTTTAAAATAACCTTTTCTTGCAACTTAGAAAACCCCAAACATGATAAGCAAACATGGCACCTGCTAAACTTTGGCTGAAATCTACTGGGGGAAAAAAAACACGTTTTGACTAGGGCCATTTCTGCACTAATCTCTTATAGCGCTATTATTCCACTTTCAACATCCTATGGAATCCTGGAGTTCGCAGTTTCAGGAGGGGCCAGCCCAATGGCTTCAGTCTTAGAATCAGGATCATAGCAAGTATACCATATACCCTAGCCATTCACTCCTCCAATCTCACACCCGCTCTCCCAGGTCTGAATTCTCTCTGTTACAATCCCTTTGCTCTGGATCTATGGGAGGGAGTTTACATCATAGCTTTCTTGACACAAGTCAGAGGTCAAGGAAGCTGGTAAATCACAAGTAAATAGTGTGTGGCAAGAGCTGTACTGAGGGAACAGAGGAATTCTGGTAATGAGAGCAACTCTATATCTTTGATGATGAACAAATGGACATGCTTACTATCCTGAAATGCATTCTCTTCTTTAAAATCTTACTTAGACTCTATTTAAGTCATCTGTTTCCTGAGAGGCCTCACTGAATGGCAGGAATCTCCTAGTTATTTTGAGTGATCTTTAAGTCATATTAAGATGTGGCTATTAAACAAACCAACAGAAAAAGACTTTGTGGAGCAAAGGGGGATGCTGACTTCAGATGCACAGTGAGAAAACTGTTAGGCAGTAGGGTTTTTCTGGGGTGGTGGTGGTACCTATTTCCTATTGTAGCACGGCAGAGATTTAAAATTAATGAGCTACATAGCCACAATAACGGTTTCTGCTAATATTATGAAAATGGAGTTAACCAAGTAAGCTTGTGCTTCTTCCAAAGCAGTGCCTGATGTTTATATTTAAAGAAAAAAATCCATTAATATACACTTTATATTGTGAAATTCTTTCATTTACCAAACATATTACCCCCAACTCACTGTTCTGTACAGTTCCCCCTCCACATTCGTGGGTTTGATATTAGTGAATTTGATTATTTGTGAGCACACATTGCCTCCCCCATTGTCCTCCTCCCATTCCCATGCATTTTGCCTCAGTGCAAAGAACTTGTGCTGATGCAAAACAGAAGGGAAAGGGGGTGAGCCCTTCTTTCCCGCCTCCAGAGCTCCTTCCTTCCCCTTCCCATGCAAAACAGAAGGGAAAGGGGGTGAGGGAAAGCTTGCACAAGCCTTCCTTTCCTCTCTCCAGAGCTCCCCCTGTCATCCCTAAACATGTTGCCCTGGCACGGAGAAGATGTGCCAAAGCAAAATGGAAAGGAATGGGGGGGGGAATGCTCACACGAGTTCTCAGTGCTGGGGAAAAATGCATAGGAATGGCAGGGGGAGCTCCAGAGGGGGAAAGGAAGGCTGGCGTGAGGCTTCACCCATCCCCATTCTCTTCCCTTTTGCATCAGAATGGAAGGGGAGAGCCTGGAAGGGAATGGGAGGGGGAGCAGGGTTTTTCCACTTTTGTGAACCCTTGCAAAAGTGGAGGGACAACTGTATTTACAGAAGATCTTATCCAACAGTCATCTTCAACTTTGCAAACTCAGAGTTCACTTTTAGCCCAAGTATTCATCAAGGAATCTACTGGCATGATCCACCTTTTATTCACTTGGGGATCCCAATCTACCAGTTGCTCTAGAATACTTCAAAATTCATCAAGAAAGTAAGGCTCAAAGCAAGGTGTATATGGGATTTGTTTAGTGTACAGTTGACTACACAATGTGCAACTGGAAAATATGTGCAGTTTGAAAACTGCTAATGTGTTGTTGGGAAAATGGGAGAGAAAGTAGGACATATCAAGCATTTCAAGAACAGAGAATCTTGTTGAAAACAGGAAAAGTCTGACTTTGGAATGGTACCAGTTTTGGCCATACAAATTTGATGAGGCATCAGGAATGGCTCCTGTCTTCTTGTAAATGTCACTGAATTGGGATTTACACTGGTTCAGGAGCTGTTGAACTGTCCTGTTGGTTAGGGAACTAAATCTGATCCATACATGATTTGTTGTTGCATAATAGATAAGAATTTCTTCCTAGGTCAGTTCATTTTCTTTTACAATTGCTCTTACAGCTAGAATGTAACAAAAAGGCAGTCTTAGTCCACTTCCGGAAGACAATGCTCTCCCGCATCGTCCCGTTGCAATCCTGGCAGCACCTCTGCTGGGACAGGAGCATGTTCCCAATGCTCCTCTCTGCACACAACCAGTTGCCTATGGAAGGAAATGTGAGGGCCACGATCCATCCTTCTGGACTGCAGCCATCCTTCCTCCCATGCTGCAGTAGGGGAGGAAGTGCATAGATCGTGCTTCCAGCCCTTCTCCACGGTTGGCTGCAACAGAAGGCTTGCGTGATCACTGACAGAGTTTATTCATCAACAATATAGCCCATGATCATGCCAGTTGGCAATGCAAGAAGGTGGGACCATGAGGACATCATGCAGAAGCACCATCATGCTCCTGCTTCCCTTGCGTCCCCGTGTCAGGATGTCATCATCATGCTGAAAGGGCCCAAACTGCATTATATTTTAAGTTGGTTGGCATTCCAGTTTCACTAGTCATCACATAATTTCATTAAACCAGTAGAAACTGCACTCGGGTTTGTGGAGCAATTCATGGATTAAGAAGAGAAGACAAGTTAGCTCTAAGAACTTAGAATTGTCTTTGAACAGGCATTGCCTACTACCTCACACCTGTTGGCTGGGCTAGGAACAGATCCTTGGAAAGGGAGTGATTGATTATAGTCGTATATTAACATATTCATCATTAAAGGCCATGCAGATCCCATGAAGTCTACACTGGGTGGCAAATAACATCAACGTACTATGGGGTAGGACTGACAAGGAAGAGAGGGTGCAGATGGGGCAGGTATCTGGTGGGGGAGGAGCTCTCAGCCAAAATCCAGATGTGAGACGTTAACTTGGCAAAAAGCAATCCATCCTAATTTGACTGAGCCCCATAAACCGAAGTCTAATCTCATATTACAAATGCTCAGCCTCTGGTGCTTTTGAAAGTAAGCCCTGTGAAATGTTTAAAAGGTGGCTGAAAGATTATGAACGAATGGGCATTCTCTGACTGCCATACTACACAAAACAAATGCAATGGCAATATTGCCCCAGAAGCCTCAATGGGATGTTTTTCTGGTTGTATAGCCTGGTAGCACAATTTAGTACGCAAATCACTTATATCCTTTTCAGAAATGTGTCTTACAGTAGCAGTATATTTGTTTACCATGCACCTATACTATACATACATTAATCTGGTCTGCTTGCCAGGGCACTGGCATGTCCAAAAAGCATCACCTCTAAAGAGCACTAGTGACTGATTCTAAAAGGTGCATGAAAAGTGAAGCTAGGGCAGCAGAACCTTTGGTATTTTGAAACTTGGTTTTCAAAAACTTAGTTTACCTGGATCCATCCCATTGTCTGCCACTATCATCCCAGGCTTGTCTGGTTAGAACATAGGAGAGAGCCTTTCTGGTAGCTGCCCCTAGGCTATGGAATTCTCTCCCCACACTCTCACCACCTGGAGGCATGAGCAACCTCCTCTCTGTTTTTTCGAGGCAGGCAAACACCTTATTAAAACATGTCTTCAGTCTGTAACTGGTTGGGCAGAAGGATATTAAACGGGTGTACCTTTTTAAAAATATGTAATATGTACTTCTAATTGTTTTAAATTCATGTTCTAATTGCATTGATTGTTGAATGCCTTTGAAACTTTTGTACTATGTATTTTAGCTATTGTAAGCTGACTAGAAATTATTTTTGGAGAATGGCATATTTGATTGCCACTGTGTAAGTCGCACTTAAAAAAAAAACTGGCTCCTTCAAAAGGCTGCTTTTTTTGTCTTTCTAGGTTGCCTTCCCCAACCAGGTACTTTCCAGATACACTGGGTGACTGCAATCCCCTGACTAAAATCCTATCATCTGACTGATGGCTGGGGATGTCAAGATTTATAGTGCAACACCTCTGGAAAATGCCTGGTTTGGAGAGACTGTCCTAAAGCATGGGGTCTGACAACCTGTCATGAATCTGTCTCTTTTTTTCCTGCCTACACCAACCTGTCCGCCCAGTGGCAGTGGTACCTCCTCCTGTCCTCCATTTCTATGTTTCATAAATTCCCTTTCCCTCTCCCTGAGCAGATCTTTTTGGTGTTTCTGTCTTCCTTGTGAACACATAACTTTTGGTGGGTTACCTTCCAATTTCAATGGAGGATTGCATTGCTGATTTGTGGTGGTGGTTCTTCAAAATTCATTTTTTTGCAATGGAGCTGGTGGAACAGGCTACTCTTTGCTCATTACAAAGAGTCTGTGAAAACCAATGGTTCTATAAAGTCTCTGTACTGACATGTGCAGTATTTTAAACACTGCATCTTTCCAATTTTTTCTATTTCTCTTACACTTCATAGTTTTAGTTAAGACTCTCACCACAATAGGAGACCAGGTCAGTAATTCTTTTAATGAGCACAAAATGGCAAAGCAGGGTGATCTTTTATGTCACTTCAACTAAATTATACCTGCTAATTAAATCCATGTTACACTGTGCTAATATGAACAGTCCTGTTGCTGAGTTCGCCTGAAGCACTGATCCATCTTCTAAAAGCAAACACTGTAACAAATATTTTTAAGGGGGTGGAGAGCTGAATTTATCTGCTTGGTTCAACCTCTGTACAAGGACCAGAACCAACAATCCTCTTTTAAAGATCTTTACTTACCATCACCCAAATGTTTATGAGAGAGAAATAGGTCAAGGATGATTGATATAGTTAACATAAAGGAAAATAACCACAGAATTTTCTGTGATTGAAAGGCTATCCTTTCCATAGGGCTCAGAGCTTCTTTTTTTAATCTGCGTAGTAAAAACCAACACAGTATTTTCCTGGCACCACATACAGAAATGACTGTGTGGTTGTTATCTTGCAAAATACAGAAACAAGGCATTCTTGGTTTGACTAGCAAAATATGATTTGGGACTGAATGCTGTATTTGATCTTACTGCAACTCAACTCTACATTCTACATTTCACTGCCTAGGACAAAAGAAAGAGTTTTCTTCTTTTCTTTTTGGGAAACCTATTTGAATCAGAAAAAAAATTAGGGCACAAATGGGAGAAAAGAAAGGATATATTCATAGAGACAGATATTCTTCCAACTTCTTCAGCCCTTAAATATTCAAGTGTTCCTCTTTCTTGGTAACAATTAGTTAACCTTTTACTAGATGTCTTTTCCATCCTGCTTTTATGATTCATCAGTCCTTTGGATGAAACATGAAACCAAAGCCTTGCTCACTTAATATTCTTTAAAAAAAAAAATTACAGCAGCATTTTTTACAAAATGTAGAGCAGCTAGTACAAAAGTTCTAGGCCAAACCTATACCTCATTCTTCTTACACAAATCTACAGATTCTTCCTACCCAGAGCTCCATCTGTAGTTTCAATCACAGACACAATACTTTGCTGCATGACAAGGAAAATGGCAAAAGACAAAGCTTTAGCAGGATTATTAAGACTTTTGAAATTTTTGCTAGAGTTGGCCAAGAGGGTTTTCTCCTCACTTTCTCCCCACTTCTCTCTAACCTGGAGAAGAGGATAGAATCATACCAGAAATAGAGTTGATAATTTACAAAGAACAAGAAAAACATTTGTCTACCTCCTCTGAATTTAAGTCACTTAATTATTTTCATGGCAATTGTCAGGTCAGGGGTTTAACACTGGAAAAATTATTTCTCTCTAAAAGAACTAAAATAAGATTTTGCTAAATGCACCAAATTTGCTCTTTGTGTTTTGAAGTTAACATCTGAAATTAAAGTTCGATACTTGAATTTTGCAACAGAAATATGACATTCACATTCATAAGTTTCACTGTTTCTATTTGTTAAGTAACTGGAATTATTTTTCAGTTCTAGATGCTAGCATTCTAGTGAACTGAATTAAAAGATCCTGAAGTTTATATTGCAGAGCAGAGATGGGCAGATTGCAGGCTAGGAGGAATGAAAAGTGAATTTTCCCTGGTGTGCTTTGGAACCGTGTCAGCTGGGGGACAGTCAAAAATATACATTTTCCCTCAAGAGTTCTAATGGAGTCACAATGTTGGCTGCATCTATTTGTATGCAAGCTTAGTTCTCATCTTCTGCTTGTGGAAAATCTGAGTCTGGATCACGTTGGCCCCATCAGTGTCCAACAGCTCATGTCACAGAGCTGGCAGTTTCAGCCCTATGTTCCAGCAGCATATGCATTATGGTATGCCTGTGAAATAAAAATGTCCCTTTTCATCTTGTGAAATGTTAGAGGCTATATATGAATTATTGGATTCTTTGCCAATACAACTTGAACACAACCTGGAATTAGTTTGGAGTCTGTGGAAGAGAGTTCTAAAGGGCAAATGTAAGCATGCTTTCCCAGAAGAAAATCCTATGGAATTCTATGAAATTTACTTCTGAGTAAATAGGTACAGGACTGTAAAATTTAATTGTTCACAGCAAAGTCCAGTGTTCTTGAGAGTCAATGGGCTTTGTCAACAGACATTTTCAGCACATTGAAGAAACTGAACAAATGATATTTGGAAATCTTAGAAGTTTGAGTGGTTTGCTAAGCCAGGCTATTGCAAAAGCTTATTATTGATTTATCCTCTCTTTCTGCTGCAAATACAATTAAAATATAAACAGATTAAAAACACAATGCAGTGTATTGAAGAAACAGCACCACCATACAGATAAATCAGTCCAACTGAGATAGAAAGGCTTGCTTGTATAAAAGACCTTGTCATCTGACAGCAAACAACTGGTAAGAGGCACACCAGGGTTACTTGGAGGGGAGTTTCACAGACTGAGAATAGCCGTTGGGTAGCCCTCTCCTGTGTTCTCTTCTAATGGGGCTCCAAAAAAGGCATTTTCAGATCAGGAGCATCTCACAACTTGAAATTCCAGGGCCAAGATCTGAGAGCCAGGGACACCTCTGGATATGCCACAGGTCCCCCTGGCTGAGCCCCGATCCTTCTCAATGTCAGAGAAATCTTGAGAGGAGGAGGAGGAGGTGGCTATGCAAACCATCCAGCGGTCACTCTGAAGCAAGCTGTAGCAGTGGGAACCAACTGTGCACAGTAAACAAACATTTTTGTTTTCAAGATAGTGATCTCACTTTCAGATTCCTCCTCTTAGCCTGAAACCTGGTCCATAGGAGCAAGGCCCTAAGATCTGGGAACCCCAGGCAGGACTGAACAGATCACAGAGAGATGACTTTTTCAGCTGGGCTGTGTTACAGATCTGAGACAAATGGAACCTTTTTACAGTAATTCACAGTGCCCTCCTACTTCTGCCTGCAGTAAGTCTCACTGAATTCTAAGGTTATATGTGGCTAGGACTGCAGCTTCAGCGCTTCTCAGCAAGTCAGCCATGTCAGACCTCCAGGAACACTTTCCTATATCACTGGCCATGTAAGTTGGTCCTTTGTTTTTAGGAACAGAAGGTGAACACATGCAAAAGTTGGATACCCTGTCAATTCTAAAGCTAAGCTGTTCTTGCTTAGTGAGAGAAGGTTCCTGCATGTGTCCAGTGTTGGAAATACTCCTAAACACCTTTATGGAGTGACCAAGGACAGAGAGTGGTGTGTAGTTCTGATACTCAGAATAATCTCCTGGGCTCAACATTCTTTTATTCTATCTTTCACACTGGGCTCTCACTGCACCAGGACTGAAGAGTTTTAGTTGAAAAAGAAAACCATAGTAGATCTCACATACTTGAAATGTTCACATCCTTTGCATGGGAGAAGTTCATAATAGATGGTACACCCTCTTTCTTTTATTGGGAGAATGTGTATTCAGCAAGAACAGTCAGTAAATATTTACTTTCCAGTTAAAACTCTTGTCTGTTTTCATTTTCAACCCTATCAAGTCACCTTGAGTGTCATTTGTTATTTTTCCCAAGGATAGTCCACTGCACATAGCACCCAGTGTAGGTCAGCAATTTTTTTGGGACTTGTTGGGAGGGACCTAATTTCCATGACAGAGCATAGGGCAGAGTATAAAATGCTCTGCATTGCCAGTTGTGGCATTTCAGGTATCAGATAACTGGCAAAGTCCTTCTCGGACTGTGGCCCTGAAAGAGCCACTGTCAATCAGAATAGATAACACCAGGTAGGGAAGCAGGTCCATCCATTCAGATGAGTTACAGTTATCTCCAGTGGCAGGTAATACCATCTATGAAGAGTAACAGAGCTGAAAGGGATCTTAAAGGTCATCCAGTCCAACCACCTGTACAATAGCAACATGTAAAGCACAGCTGTTTAGTTATCTAACATATCTCCAATATTAGGTAATTCTGTAATGCTGAAACGAAAATTCTGTACAGTGAGCTAACATTTCAACATAGGACAGAATTAACAAAAGAGGCTGGAGAGAGGGAGAAGAAGTGAGAAGAAATGAGAAGAAACAGAGGGCATTTAAGTACTTTTGGAATTTACAAGAAGCATTTGAGTTCTGGATTTCATAGGTTACTGAACTTTGAGGAATAACTATATGCAAGGAATCACTTATTCAAATATAAGCCACATGCAAGGACTCGGGTTAGACAGAGTGGTTCTCTATAATATTGCCCAGTGCGTTTGTGCCATTATGCACTTAGTGAACACTCTTGCCTTTTAAGTAATTAGTAATTAGTAAGTAATTAGAATAGGCAAGAATATAAATTCTAAGTGTTTCTCTTCCTAAACTCTACTCTAGATCTCTATCATAATGGTCCCTGCAGCAGAAGAAGAGGAGGAACACATCCATGAAAAGATATGGGGAAAAAACCAGTGGCATTCCAAAAATACTGTTCTGCTCTTAAAAAGCTGATCTGCTCTCAATGACCTGAGGCTCAGAATGTCACAAGGAAAGAACAATCTCTGCTCTGAAAAGCAAGGTACTGCAAAGGTTTCTGGTAATTGGCTTGACATGAAATTTCACTCTGCACGTGTTTAAAGGTATTATGAGAGTGGAGCATTAACCAGTCCACTTTTGGACAGTGTAGGCTGATAGTGCATTAAATTGAGAATGGATAGTTACACACTGCCACAAAGAAGTAGAGAAAAGAAGACACAGATTTGCCTAAAGCAAGTTTAAAAATAATTGCTATATTCTAAATGGAAAAACCATAATGGAGAAGACAAATCAGGCTACCAGCTCGTCTTCTCTCCAGGTTCTAATTGTTGCTCTAAGGCTCCTGTCTTGCCATTCTTTCCACATAAACTGGGCTTGAACAAGACTACTTTTCCTTTGGAGGACAACTCAAATAGAGGACTGTCCTCTTGGAAACCAGGTCACCAGTCCACCTATTCATGTTCTCTTTTTGCCTTACTTGGGAGGAAGTTTTCTTTGCAACAACAAGAACAATTTAGCAACTGAAACAACTAATAATAACTGGGCCCTTTCTTTAAGCAGTTCATGCACTGATTGGGTCATATTGGATTTCACTGTCAAAGCAAGAAAGAGAAGCTATATAGAAACTAGGTGAAGTAAGGGCTATTCTCAACAGGACAAGCGTATCAGGTCTTATTAGTATTTGTTGATGTATTTACCCTTTTGTTTTGTTTGTTTTGTTTTATGTTTTGATGAGACAATGTTTTGCTCATCACCATACATTTCAAGTTTCTCCTCTCCTTTTCCAGGGAATGTTGTTCATGTTCTAAGAGCAATTCCTTCTTAAAAAGACCAATACATTTTTCCACTAGGCTTTCAGTCTCTCTTCCTGTCCCCTCACACAGGGCAATGTTGCCCAGGTGCTGCAGGGAAAGACTAGCTGGGGCTATTTCCAACCCGCACTGCTATAGTGCTATTATTCCACTTTCAACCTCCTGTGGAATTCTGGGGCTTGTAGTTTCCTGAGGCCAAAGAGCTCTCTGGCTGAGAATTCTAAGGGCCGCTCCCTAAACTGCAAGTCCCAGGAATCGGTAGAATGTTGAAAGTAGAATAACAGCGCTATAACAGAGTAGTGCAGAAATGGCCTATGAGGGGGAGCTGATGGTTGCCTCCCAACCCTGTGTCTCCCTCCCCTCTCCCAGGTCGGGAGGACCCTCTCTCAGGCTATTTCCGCCCTACACTGTTACAATGCTATCGTTCCGCTTTCAACATCCTGCAGTTTGTAGTTTAGGGAGGGGCCTTCAGAATTCCCAGCCAGAGAGCTCTTTGGCCGCAGTAAACTACAAACCCTAGAATTCCACAGGAGGTTGAAAGTGGAATAATAAGCACTGTAACAGTATAGTGCGGAAATGGCCACAGTCTCCCCCCTCCCTCCCCTTCCCATCCAATCTGACTATCGGTTACATTCTCTCCCCCATTTAACAATCTAACTAGCATGTTTTTGTTGTTTTTCCCCCCAAGACAACTTCAGAGCATACTTTCAATGGCATACAGGATGAGCATGAGATATCTATAAAGGTTAGGTCTAGATGAAACTGCTACAATAGGCAAGCATATTCAAGATGAAGCCAGAAGAAGAAATTAAGATTCTGGGAGAAAAGTGCATGAAAACAAATGGGCTCCCAGTCCTTGTTCATACCTTTTGTGCCGAATGTACAAAGATCTATTGAACAGCTAGGCATGTGAATATGTTTTAGGGCATTTAGAGCTATGCTTGAATTGCAAGTGAATACCTTGAAAAGGATTTAAGTTTGGACACCTAATCTAACTGAATAAAAAGACTGAATTTATTAATTCAACTAAATTGGAAAGATGTGGAATAGCCTTTACCAAGTGGCTTCGGGCAGGGGGTTGGACTGGATGGCCCGTGTGGTCTCTTTCAACTCTACATCTCTATGATTCTATGATTCTAATAGATCCACTTTCTCAGGCTGGAAAGCTTCAGAGTTAATGCGAGGCTAAAGACCTCCACTCATAGTACTTGTAATACATAATACAAATCTGCCCAGCCGTTGAAAAATTTAAAATTGCTTATGTCAGATCAGGAGGATTCCCAAAGGACTGTAGCATATTATTTCTGCTCTTGTTTTATTAACCCAAAGGTATAGATAAAAATCTAAGTCCTTTGATTTTCACAGCAAAGCTTGTCTGTTAAACCTCCGTTCTGCCCTGAAGCACCAACTGAGAAGTGCTACTCTCGAGTCTTCTCTAGTGACAATGAGCACTGCAAATGAAAATTATTTATCTGATTTGTAATATCTTTATGATTACATGGTGTTATAATGCCGGTATTATTATTCCTACTTAGGAGAACAGAAAGAAAACCGAAAATAGCAATTACCAGCCAATCTAATTATTATTAGACGAAGGCATTTTTTTTTCTGGGGAACAAGCTGGCTTTAGGTGGACAGTCCTATCACTCATTCCATTTTGTTGTAAATTTATGCATCTTGATAAATCTATCTATCTATGAGGGATCAGAGATGAATAATACTGAGACCAGGGCAGTTTCCTGAAGAAAGAGGGGTGAGCAGCATAGCCAGTGAGCTCCTGGTGCACCTTCTCAATTAGACCACAAGTGGGTTCTCCTGTTCATGGACAGTTCTTTCTTTCATTCTCAATAGAGAAAGCTGCAGCAGATTACACACTGGAATTTCTAAGCCAATGCTCATGATAAATAATGGTGCATTTGTTTCAAAACTTTAATTTCCATGGTTTTGTTAAAGTGCTATATTTTTCTGGCCTTTTCTTATAAGTAAGTAACAGTCAGACGAGAGCTGGCAACAATTGTGGGACAACTGTCTCCCACTCTGTGTGGGGTTTTACTTCCTCCCCCCACTCCATACACCCTTCCCTTCAAAAGAAAGAAAATTCAAGAGAGGATCTTCAGCCTCTCCCATTTCAACCCCAGATTAACTGAGTAAGGGTTTCTTTCACCCATTTGGCAGTGCTCAGGAGAGTGGCTGTTCCTTGAAAAACAGAAAGCCGCTGTGTAATTAAGCGATGGAGAGCTATAAGACTACTCTAGAGGTAGCGCAGGTGGCTGAGCAATTGGCCTCATTCAACTTCCACACATCACCTCACCTGAACAAAGGGGAGGGAGAGAAATAGCCTTCATAACAAAGAACAGCTTGGGGCAGAGAAAGAATTAAGGCAAGAAAATTGCAAGGCCAGAAATATTTGCACTACCATCACTCCATACTAAGCATGGATTCAAATCCTCACCTTACTCATTCCATGGTTACTAAAATAAAGGGCACTGGGAGACTCAGTCATGGCTCCCCCTGACTGGTTGCCTCCAGGTAAGGCTGTATTCCAAGGGATGGCTACATCCTGATATAAACAGTTAACATTCTGTCGCAGAGAGAGGAGGAGAAAGCAAACCAGCACACATTTGAGGTTAGTACATTCCCATGTAGCATGATAACCTCATGATCTTTTTTATTTACCTAAGGTTCAGACTATAAAACTCAGGCAAACAAAATTCTGTGCTAAGGAGAAAATTAAACTCTGTGTTCTGTGTAAAATATGCAAACTTTAATAAAAAAACCCGTAAGCCTTAGGGAACCCAGTTCTATGCTCTGCAGTATGTTCTGTATTCCCACTGAATCACTGGACAGGCAGTGCTACTATCATAAAGATGGCTGTAGCTTCAAGGGCTCTGTATACACCAGGTGCTGTGCCAAAGTCATGTATAATGCCCTATGTCTCAGACCGTAGCAGGTGTTTTTGAGCACAGCAATATGGGGAATCTAGAATCACAAACTGCTCAGGGTATTGGCTACCCTTTTTACACCTTCTCTCTGGGAAGGATGGAGGGCAGGCGGCCAAGACCCCAAGATGTTCCAGCCACCAACACATGGCTTTGCTTTGATTCAGTATTTACACAAAGTAAACATAAGGATGCATATTTGGGCCCTGAGACAGAAACTTAAATATACAGACCCAAATCCCAGAATATTAGTCCGCAGCTCTGGAGTGGGGGAGGATTTCTTTTCCAAATGAAATTTTCTTATAAGGATACTAGCAGATATAAACATCACACTACAGTAATAACTCTGCAAATTAATTCAATACTGTTTTGCTGCTTTGTCTGCTCTGTTATACAGAACAGCTCTAACAGGGAGAATTTGTTTAGAGTATGCTAGGTATAATTTCTCCATATGATTACAGACAGTAATCACCAAGTTGCTGGGAATTATTGTTCTTAGCTAAATTCTACCCCTCCTCCCTGTTCCCTCTCACTGCAGAGGCATGATAGCCAAGCAGCTGCTATCTCGTCTCCTGGATAAAACTGTGCTTGCCTTCACTTCTAGGCCTGCTAGTTCACAAAACACATTCCCAAATTCATGGCTGAAGGCACCATCTTCAGGTCTCTGCCTCTTTAATTATTTTCTCTGGATGTATTTTCTGTTGCCATTAAATCACCAAAGACCCTTCCTTAGCTACCCTCATACTAAGCACAATACTAATTGCAGCCTATGTTGCACTGACTGATGAGTAATATGGTCAACTCCATCTTATCAGAAGACAAGTGTCTGCAAGCACTGTAGCCAGCCAAAGTTAAGAACATCTGCATCCTACTGGTTTCAATGGGAACATTACTAAATCCTTTCCTATGGAAGTTTAAATTCTGTTCAGTTTTGTCAAACAGCTAATTTGCACCAATTATAAATGTCACCTCTTAACTGACAAATGAAATGGGGGCTAGGCACGCATCCCACATGGAGCCGGTTGCTAGCAGGCTAGAAAACCACTCAAGAATTAATTTACTCAATTTTTTGAAAATTAATTTATTGAATTTTTTTAAGGCTTCTCTGGAGGCTTTTGTTTTTGGCTATGCTGTGTGAGTGTGGTATAGCAATTTGAGTGTTAGACTATGACTCTGGAGATCAGGGTTTGAATCCCTGCTCAGCAGAAACCCACTGGGTGACCATGGACAAGTCACACTCTCTCAGCCTCAGAGGAAGGCAATGGCAACCCTCCCAAACAAATCTTGCCAATAAAACCCTGTAATTGGTTTGCCTTAAGGTCTCCATATGTCAGAAACAACTTGAAGGCACACAGCAACAAACAACAAGTTCTCCCTGAGCACATGGTCTAATGGGGCAGGGCTTCTGCTTCGCGGTGGAGCTAGTTTTATGTAACTGCTGCCTCAGTCTTTGGGGCTCAGTCTCCAAGAACCAGTGGCACATATCTTACAGTGTGCACAGTTATATCAGAACGAGTTATTACACTTGGAAAGGCGTAAAATATATATATATAAAAACTGCAGGGATTGAGGCAGAATGATCTGTTGTCTGCTGCACTGTGTGTCCAGTGTTTGTCTTTGTGCCAGAAAACCTCACTGACTACATTACAGCAAATGCAAACCGGTGGATCTCCTGGAAGAGGAGGCCAACATACAGCAGCTGTGTGTCAAGATTCTTCAGTGCATCAGAAGACACCAGGACTTACTTGACAGAACAGAGGAATAATTGATTCTATAGAACCAACAGGAAGAAACTGCCAATGAAAACCAAGAGAAGTGAAGCACTGAGAATGCATCCTGGAAGACAGATCACTGTCAGGAGCAGACCATGCACAAGAGATTTGGAACCACTCCAACTAAGCAATCCCTTCCTGCATATTCCTGACAATAATGGTGATGAAGAGGTGCAAATATGAGACCAGCAGCAAGAGAGACTGCATGCAAAGGAAGGAGCCAGCCAAACCACCAACTGCAGCCAGAAGAAAAGAAAGGTTCTAGTAGTAGAGGATTCATTGCTCAGGGGCATAGAGGGAACTGTGTGCCAGCTGGACAATACCAGTATAAATATTAGAATGGGTTATAAAGGAGTCTGTTTGCAAGTATTTTGGGGACAGTTAGTAAGAGCCAGCATGGGTTTATCAAGAACAAATCCTGCCAATCTTTTTTATCTTTTTTTGAATGGGTAACTAGTTTAGTAGATGGTGAGAATGCTGTGGATGTCATTTATCTGGATTTCAGCATTTGACAAGCCTCCCCCACATGATATTTTGATTAGCAACCTGATTAAATGTAGAATAGATAGAAACATCATCAGATGGATCTATAATTGGTTGAAAAACTGTGTTCAAAGGGTTGTCATCCGTGGCTGTGCTTCAAACTGGAAGGAAGTCTGAAGTGGAATGCTACAGGGTTCTGTCCTGGGGCCAAAACTCTTCAATATTTTTATCAGTGATTTAGATAATGTAACAAATTCTTATAAAATTGGTGAACGATACAAACCTGAGAGGTGTAGCTAATACATTGGAAGACAAGAACAAAATTTTTAAAAACGTGATAAACAAGAAAACTGGACTGAAATTAATAAAATGAAAATCAACAGAACAAATGCAAAATTCTCTATTTAGATCACAAAAACCAAATACATTATTGCTGAGCATAAGTTGAACATGAGCCAGCAATATGATGCTGTAGCAAAGAAGAGAACTGTTATCTTAGCCTGCATTAAGAGAAGCATAGTTTCCAAGTCAAGGGAAGTAATACTGCCCCTATATTGCGTACTGGTCAAGCCTCATTTGGAGTACTGCATTCAGTTCTAGGTGCTTCATTTCAAGAAGGATATAGACAAGTGGGAGACAATGAGAGACCCCACCAAGGGTGGCAGTGGCGGGCCAGGCTCAGGTGGAGGGGCTGCCTCCATTTACTGCATTACTTTACTGAATTACTATGTTGCAAAATGATGCATGTCTAAAAAGTGTGTCACCAAGAAGAGTTTTGAAAGCTCTGCATTAAACTATGCTGCTATGCAGGATGAAGCTACATGACAGACCACACAAGACTTGAAATACATTTCACTGGGTTCAGTGGGACTTACTCACAAGGAAATATGTATAAGACAGCATCCATGGGAAGATAAGAACTCTACACATGTGTCAAGCAGAAAGAAGAACTCTAGCATGTGTCATACAATATTAGCCCAATGTCCTTCAGTCTGATACCAGGTTTCTATACTCTAGATGCATTTATTCATACTGTGATCAGAGTGCAGTCTGAAGTGATACAATTCACATGATGTCAGTTTTACGATACGAAGTTTGCTGTTGTGTGCCTTCAGGTTGTTTCCTTATGCTGACCCTAGCGCAACTCTATGACAGGATTATCCTGACAGGATTTGTCCAGAGGGGGTTGCCACAGTCTGTGTAAACCTCAGCTGTAATCCACTCATTACTCTCATTTTCTCTCATTTAAATATTTGCTAAAGATACAAGTTATGCAAGTAAAGGAACGCAATAGCCAAAATGCTGCAGCCTCCTATTTTAAATCTGTGTGCCAGCAATTATGTCTAAACAGACTGTGGAACGATCTGCCAGAAGAGATTCGACGGCAACATACGCTGTCTGAATTCAAAAAAGTGCTAAAGGCCTATCTCTTCCAGCAAGCCTACCCAGTCTTTTTTAAATTATACTTTTAGTAGTTTTAATTGTATTACTTTTAATTGTATTTTTAATTATGACATATTTTAATTATAAGATATTTGTATTTTAAATGGTTTATATTTCAATGTATTTGGTTATAATTTGTTTTTAATTGTATCTGTGTTGTACCCTGCATTGAGCCTTGGGGAGAGGCAGATAACAAATAAAATTTGTTGTTGTTGTGATGATGATGATGATGATGATGATGATATAGAAATTCTCATCCACTACCATTCCTGGTGAACATTAATGGTCCCTTAGTGCAGTCAGCCCTCCACACATTTGTGGGTTTCACTTTTGCGGATTTGATTATTCACAAATTATTTGCTGCCACCGCTGCTGCCTCCCTGTGCCATTTTTAACAGGGACTGCAAGCCTTGTGAGATGGAGAAACTGCGAATGAGGCTTGTAAGTCCCTATCAAAAATGATGTGGGGCAGCAGTGGAGGTGGCACTAAGCCCCACCAGCCCCACCACTTCTGCCTTGCGAAGGACCCCTGATGCCTCAAAGGAATCTAAGGTGGGCTGAATATGGTAATCATACATTTTTATGTGTTAAAAATGGTTTGAGAGGACCCAGAGTTATTCACAGTTTTTCCACTTTCACGAAGGTCCTGAGCCCCTAACCCCAGCAAATGTGGAGGGATGACTGTATTCCTGTCTCAATGAACATGCTGTGTTTGTGTGAAGAAGATCAATGCCAGTCTGTTTAGAGATGTAGAGACACAGAATTCATGAAAGATATGTGGGGAAAGATGAGGAATCTGCCTGTTTGATGAAGAACCACATCCCACTTAAACCGTACTGGATAGTCTTTAAGCCTGCTGTCACATGAGGTCATATGAGAAAGCAATGTTGGCCTTGTTTTGCACTGGAGAGATTAAAGTCTTCATTTACACCTTTCTCCTTCCCACTTATACAGGAAAAGATAAAACATTAAACTGTTTCAATTCAGGAAGTAGGACTTACTCAACAGCTCTTCCTAGGAAACAAGCCCTCCAAGGGCCCCAAGAACTAAAATGGAAAACCTGACACCTTTTACAATTTCCTGCTAAGTATATAACTGTTAGCAATGCCTGGAGTTTATAAAGCCTAGCAAGGCATGAGAGAGTTTTCCTGCTCTTTTCAGCATCACTACAGCTGGTGAAAAAACATAAAAAGATACTGTGATGTATTTTAGATTCACCCCCTCTCTTCCCAGAATGTTTAATCAGCAAACTCCTTACATTTGGATTGTTGAACTCAGAAATACAATGTGGTATTTTCCTAAATCAGGTGTTGTTCTGTGTTTTCAAGTTGTTTCCAACTTACGGAACCCTAAGGCAAACTTCTGACAGAGTTTTCTGGGGCTGAGAGTGTGTGATATCACCAAGGTTACCCAGTGGGTTTCCATAGCCAAGTGGGGAATTGAACTCTAGTCTCCAGAGTTGTAGTCCAACGCTCAAACTGCTACACCACTCTGACTTAATCTTACCAATCCTTCAGGACTAGTCAGGTAAAGAAAGTTTTCAGCCTGCTTCCCTCCTTTCTCTTAAAAACAGAAGTCTGAGAAAAAAGCATCTGCACTGACATTCTTGCTGATGAGCACATAAGAAGCACATCTACTAAACTTCCTCTAGTAAGCCATGACAGAATTCTGGTTCTCTGCCCAGTGTCAAATCCCCTCAAGACCCGTCTGCCTCTGTAGAGGAAATGAGTTTGTCCTCTTTCTTTGCTGACTATTTACTGGTCTGTGTTGGCTGAGGGCTGCTGATTCTCCTTTGATTTATTCCTTTAAAAGGTAATTTCAAAGTCATTCTGAACAAGCACCATGTACTGTCCTACCAATATCTGGACTAATATATAAAACAGCATCTTTAATGGAACACATGTCTTGGAACATAAGCTTTAAATGTGGAGTAAGAGCGATTCAATGATGTACAGCAGGTAGACAGTTTAAAGGGTGGTGAGGGGAGAGGAAGTGTTTTAGAAAAGTGCATCTCTGATTTTTGATTTTGTAGATAAAGCCACTTTCAAGATGCCAGATTTTATGGTGAGGGGGGAATAAATGAATTTTAAGGCAACCTAAGTAATATGGCTCAACTGCCTACTTTCCCCTCTGGAAAACCACAGAACATTCCTTGCACTTCCCCTCCACCAGGAAAAAGAATGACATCACTGCCACTTAAAGGGATCGATGGGCCAATAAAAATAACAGTTACTGACCAAGAGCACTATTGCAGGGAATATTTTTGGAACCATAGCTCACATTCCTGAAAGTCCCTTGCTCCCTTGTCCAAACATATCATGGCCTAAAAATTCCTCACATTTTCTTATCCAGTGTTTCTTTTGGGCTTGCACAATGGTGCTGTTCTTTTCCTGAGCTGTGCTTGTGTTTAGAAATGGAACGAAAAGGAGCCTGCACTGCTAAATAACCCATAAGGCAACTGCCTGAACCACAAGGTTATTTTTCAACGCAAGAGGAGGCAGCCATGTGGTGCTTGATGAGAAAATTCTCCTGGAGCAGAAGAGGAACTGCCAGGGCCAGATTCCTCCTGTTTTCTATATAGCCTGAAACCAAGCTTTTACTTTTGCCCATAGGGCACTAACTGCCCTACAAGTGGAGCAAGTGTGAAAATTCTCTATTGGATGACACAGGGAAGCAGGATATACAAGAAGTACCAGGTGCCCATTCCAAAAGCTTTGGCACAGGTCTCAGGTTGAAGGCTAATGCATCACATGTCATTCTCTCAAATCCTATATAAAAATGCATGGCTATTAGGAAAAATCAGCAATTATCTCCAATCCCTCCAAATACACAAAAGCACTCTAAGGGCACACCCAGTGGGGTACATCTCTGTGTGAATATGTGTGTGTGCGCGTGTGCTGAATCAAATCCAAAGATAGCAGCTGTCTTACGGACCAACAACAAATGAGGAATACCAAGCTAGGCAGTGTCTGTGAAGTCTACGAAGAGAAAAGACTGAAGTTCTGGCAAGCTGAGAGGTGATATTCAAAAACATATTTTCCACAGAGAATCTTCACTAGCACTTACTTGTGGTGTGTGTATGTGCCTTCAAGTTGCACATCGACTTATGGTGACCCCATGAATTTCACAGAGTTTTCTTAGGCAAGGAATACTCAGTCCTGCCAGTCCTGAAATATAGCTACAGCAGCACCTGGTATTTGTTGGTGGTCTCCCATCCAAGTCCTTGTGGTGCTTCAACCTTAACACAGTAAGCCAGCATTATGTTAATTTCTAGACAGATCTTCAAATGTTTCTTGGGATAGCTCCCTGTGCTACTGGTGCAGCCTCCCCACAGTGCTCAGTGTCATATCTTTCATATATTCAGCATCAATTTGTATTTCAAGTATCAGTTTGTATTCAGTGATGCTCTAGTGTAGCTACTGGCATGCCTGATACATTTGAAAAAGAGACATTTTACTTACAGGGCAGTGGGATCTTTACACATGTAAATAGAGAGGATATTTGGTCATGTAACCTTGGAGGTAGAATAAGTACTGTGGGAAACATCAACCAGGCCCTGTAATCAGCCTAATAAGTCAGAGAGAAAGAACTGGAAGAGAGTGTGCGCTTGTGAGCCCAAAATTACTTCCAGAGCATCCTGCAATGAGAAATACAAGATAGCCAAAGGAAAATCATACAGGTTTTCTGATTTCAAACATGTGGGGCTGAACTAGATGTTATGTTAGCTATACTATTCTGGCAACTTTGGGGGTACTTCAGAGCACATGCAAAGCAGGAGGATAATCTTAATCAGGACTACAGTGATCAAAATTTTAAAGCCATCCTGCTCGCACAGTAGGCTCCCAACCCAGATTATGAGGCTCAGATGGTCAACTTGCTAGGAGAGGGGATGCTAGAGGAGAAGGCAATCAACAACTATACAGGTAGGTTAAGAGCAAGCTGTCTCTTAGTAACCATGGATTTCACAAATTAAATATGGAAGTTTGAGCATTTTGGAGCATTACCACTGCTGGTTCTTTCATTTTTGTCAGGCCTTTCAGACTTCTTGAACTATTGTTCCAAAGAGTCTCAGAACTTTACCACAAAATTTCACAGACAACACTATTCTGAGCTGTCATGCACAAAGGCCAATGACCTCAAGGTGCTCAACAAAGCACGACAGGCAACCTTTCTTCTGCTCTAGAAGCCAGAGATAGGAGGAAGCAACTAGTAGCTATAAACAAAATCAGGAACACAAAATCTTCGAGTCTTGCATTTTTTGAAGCTACACTATATTTTAAAATCACATGAGACATAAACTAGAATCCACTTCAGACTTAATATGTTGCTACCATTTAGTTGTGCTGCAACACTACCTTTGATTTCATTTTCATTCAAGAGACTCCTAAGCTCCCTTACATGTATTTCCCCAAAGCTACCTATGAAATATAATTAAATCATATTAAAACCAACAATTAACATAAAAATAATAAACAATATTAAAAAAAGAATAGCAATTTAAAATTTTAAAGGTGAATTACCAGCATTTTGAATTGGTGTTGGAAGCCAACAGTCATTGCAGCCAGTACAGCTGATGCAGAATTGGGTGTAATATGGTCTGACTGCTGGTGGGCTATCAGCACCTAGAACACTGCATTCTGTACCAGCTGAAAATTCCAAAGCTGCTGTCAAAGGTAGTCCTGCATAAAGCATATCACAGTTACATAGTCTGGGTGGGCAGAGTGCACGAGTAATGGAGGCTATACGCAGATGGGATTATAGCTGGTATACCAATTTAAGCAAAGAAGCATCCCTAGCTACCACCACTAGAGAGCTACCATGGTGTTGTGGTGTGAACATTGCACTATGACCCTGGAGACTAGGGTTCAATTCCCTGCTTGGCCATGGAAAACCACTGAGTGACCTTGGGGATGTCACACATACACAGCCTCAGAAAACCCTGTGATAGGTTCACCTTAGAGTTGCCATAAGTCAGAAATGACTTGAAAGCACACAACAACAACAACAACAACAACAACAACAACAACAACAAGAAGCCACTACTGCCAAGAGTACTTCCAAGAGGATCTCCAGGTAATGAGCATAGTTCTGCAGAAGGAGCTCCATCCAGAACTCGTTGCACACCTTTGTCCAGAGGAATCCGCTTCCTTGCCCATGTAGAGACATCCACTTGAAAGGAAGTATTGGTTGCAACCACACTGAATCCACCCAGATAATTAGCTGCACAAACAGACTGCAACACTGTTCCCACATCCAGAAACGTCCATTCATGAAGAATCTGATAGCACAGTCATGTGTGTAACTAGCAGGCGTAGCCATATAACCACTATTGTTGCTGTGTGCCTTCAAGTTGTTTCTGAGTTATGGTGAAGGTGATTTTCTTGGAAAGATTTGTTCAGAGAGGATCTGCATTTGCCTTCCTCTGAGGCTGAGAGGGTGTGACTTGCCCATGATCACTCAATGGATTTCAATGGCTCAGCAGGGATTCAAACTCTGGTCTTCAGAATTGCAGCCCAAAGCTCAAACCACTAGACTATGCTGGCTCTCTCCCATATACCATGTATACAGCCTATTTGCTGGATCCAACATTACAGATTTGTCTTAGTAACTGGAGATCCTGTTTGGTATGGTCTTTAGAGTGCCATACTGAAATTGGAAAGACTTAAGCTCTTCATTTAGACATATGCCAACACATTTACTATGTCTCAGTCTAATGTCTGGGTTATCGCAAGGGTAAAATGGGGAAATATTTTATGCTGTTTTGACCTCACTGGAAGAAAAGTGATATAGAAATGCAGGCAATCTATCAATTATAATTAAAGGATATTTGTGAAGAACCTATTACCTAAGTAGAATATCTCAACAACTAAATGCATACCCTGAAAGTCACATTCTGTGTTTCATTGTACAATGTCCCATGGGCCCCTGTGCATAATGTGCAAAGACTGTGAACAGCATTACACTTTGTAATATTTTACTGACACTCTTAGTTTAAGCATATCTTTTCAGAGAGATATATAGGCTTCAAAATAATTTAGACTAAACTGAGCTTTGCAAAAGCACTCTTATCTATGACCTTGCATTCCTTCTTCATCCTGTGTTTCTTTTTTCAGTCTCCCCTTCTATACTGGAAGAAATAAATCCAAATTTTGCAAGTGTGCTTCACTAGATAAAAAGAAAACCATTTCTTAGCCTTTTGCAAACCACTTTCCTACACTGTTGCCAGTAAGATTTCCTCTTCTATCAGGCTGAAATGTACAGGGCCCCTTATTCTTATGGTTGCTTTCTTTTAAGACTTCAGTTTACTCATCAAGAGTAGCTGAACAGTATCATTTTACAACTGTTTTCCTCTCATATTCCAAATAAATGATATGAGCCCCTGCCAGGAAATCTTTCACTAAAATATTATGTAACCCATCCCATTCATACTTCTTCCTCTTCTTCTTCTCTCTTCATTTTTGGAGGTCGCAACTGCCTGAGTTTAACAGATCAAAATGTGTGTCAACATTGTATTCACCCTAGGTAACTAGGTTCTCTCCCCAAAAGCTGTGGCCCACAACCACATGATTGTAAGAACCTGCTCAGCAACTGGATATGTGGTAGAAGCCCCTCCTCCTCACCTCCATACTTCAAACTTATAGCTCAAACCTACAGTATCACTGCCCCAACTTGGTGCCTCAACAAAATTCTTCTGAAGATCCCGGCTGACTCATGCATTTCCCCCCTGAACATACGATTCCATATTTGCACGATTACCAGACTCCAAATGGCACTTAGAATACTAAATGCCCAAGACAATTAGGAACTATCTTGTCATATTGCTGTTTGACTGATGTTTGTTAACTATTCATATATTCTACCAGTAGGATTCCTCTTTTCCAATCCTAAATAAGGCTTTTTAAACTTTGCCCAAGTTTTGATTGTTTGACTTTGTAACCTCAGGGGGCTGTCCTATGTGACTGATTGCTTCTTCATACTCTATGCTTGGACAAAGGGCAAAGAAGGGAAGGATGGATTGAATTCAGGTCATGGTACAGGATAATCTTTGTTGGCAGTTGCTCTTGGTTTGTTCTGCATTGATCCTGAAACTTCTGTTGACTGTTCTTCCCATGTGTCTGAAAGCCATAATGGCAGTGGAACTACCTGGCAAGTTGGCAACCTTGGGTGTGTTTGCTGTGGGACGAAAGCAGCCTGCATCCTTTCATCACATCAGGAGCTATCAAGCCCAGCATTCTGGTCAGATGTATTTGGGAATGCAATAAACAACCGAGTATAAAAGTAGCCTCCCCTCCCTCTTGGTGTGCCTTCTCGCAACTACAATTCAAGTGTAGACTGCCTTTAGTTGCCACCTCCTCCTCTTTTTGAGTTTCTCTAACCCATTATTAAAACCAACTAAAGAAGTACAAACACATCTCACAGCAGCAAAGTCCACAGGCTAATTTTCTGTTACACAAAATATTTTCTTTTGTCTGAACCAGAGTATGGTAAAGTAGCCATTCTGAAAGGTTAATTTAAAAAGTAACTTCTGCAAGCTCTACTTCAAACTCACTTTCAGTTAATTTCATTCAGTGACTCTAAGTTTACAGAATTAACATCCTAAAGGCCAGATTGTTGTACCAAAGTTCTGAACTTCTGAACAGCAAATATCCATTGCTGGATAAATTGGTGGATGAGATATTGACCTCATTCTTCTCCATGCACTCAAGCGATCCTGTGAATCTGCACAAGCAGTTCAACTTAAATCTGGCTCATGTATAATCTATGAATGAAATTCCCTCCTACTTCAAGCAGCCAGGAGACAATGCTTTGAGAAAGTGTGAGAGGCAGCAAGAAGGCAGAGGCCACTTCCACACCAGACAGTTATAGTACTATTATTCCACTTTCAACATCCTATGGAATCTTGGCATTTGCAGTTTAGGGAGGGGCCCAAAGGCTACAAACTGCAAACCCCAGGATTCCATAGGATGTTGAAAGTGGAATAATAGCACTATAACAGTCTAGTGTGGAAATGGCCAGAGACAAATCAAGTGAGGAGAGAGAAAAGAAGAGCATAGGAAAGAGAGACAGTTTGGTTTGTGATACTTTCATGACCTCTTGTGCAGCTTCAAGTTCTGTTGAATGTGAAAGCTCACATGTAAATGTGTTGAAAAGGCTTCAAGTTCTGTTTAATGGGAGTGCTCACCAAAGCTTGTTGACTCATAACAAACAGGCACGACAATCTTAATAGAGACCAAAAAACAAAACAAAACCAAACCACCAAATCTGGATTCAAAAGTTAACAACTGACTTATTACATCACAGCCACAATCATAATTCTTAAGGCTTTAGGGAACAGTTTTCTGTTTGTTTATGGTATTTATATACTGTCAGTAGCACCAACTTTCTGTGCATCATACAATAAAGAGTTACATGCAAACTTAATAGCATAAACTCTAAATACAAGAATGCTCATAACAAGCATGTGCAAAGATGGAGGGGGCACCTTTTCATTAGTGACAAGAACAGCTGGCATGACATGGCTTGACACTACTGGTTCCATGCTCCCCGAAGAGACAGAACATGACCCACTGATGCCTGAGCAAACAAGTGACTGCTCCTTTCAAAAGACAGCTAAAGTTTTTGACTACGGTCTAGCGCAGGTCAGCTTCCACCAGAGATCCTTGCAAGCACAGATTAGTGTGTTAAGCTAATTAAGTAAGCTAATCTCTGAAGTCTCCCTAACACTACCAACTCCCATTGTTCCATCAGGTAAATACAGACTCCTCCCTGTGTGTTTCCCTATTAGAAAGGCAATATGTGAGGCAAAACAGTATGCAGTGCTGTGGGACTGGATTTGCTTTTCACCAGTGAATAGAACCTATGCCACTCTAGTTGATTTTGCAAAATGTTACATGGACAGGCAGGTCACCACCACAGCATGGCATTTTCCAGGGCAAGGGTGGGAACTGAAGGGACAAAAGCATTACCACAGGAACCGCTCTTGCAAGGCTGTTGTTCAAACATGATGGTGGGGAATCCAGTAGCAACTAAATCAGTCTGGTGGCCAGATATGAACAGTGAAAGAGTTCCTTCACCTTTCCTAGCTGGGTAGAAGAAGGCATGTCAGCTGGTATAGCTTATTACGCAGTCTGAAGCTGTTTTTAATGCCTGCTTCTGCCAAAATAGAGGCAAGTGCCCTGTTTTCACTTGCATCAAGCCACCCTATTCTTCATACAGATGACACATGAATACATGTTGACTCTTCTGAATACATGGTAGGAAAATCTATGAAGTATTTCGCCAGCTATTTTACTAACTGGTATTTTTCTGCTATCTTACTACTGTTACCAGCTATGATTCACATAGGCTAACAGATGAATATACATACTGTGTATACTGTAACTTTCATAGAAAGAGAAAGAAAGAGAAAAAAGATACAGATGGTTAAAAGAACATGGAGCAAACAGGCCTGGATTGATACTTTTAGATTTGCTCTGCTTTTATCATTAGTTCTATCTGAGAGAATGACACTAGTTAAGCTGTGGTAGCAAGAGGAAATCCAGTACTGAGGAAATCGACATTGATTTAATGTTTACTTAGGATCTGCTCCACAAATGAATTCCAGATGGTGGCTTTAATTGTCACATTCTGGTATGCTGTTTCAGTATGAATCTATAAGGGTGCTTTTTAAATCAGTTGGCCAGACTCACATTAAATCCTTTTCTTTGCCAGCTATTGTAAGGTAAAAGATACTCCTAAAATATTCAACATTCAGTGTCTCTCTCTGTGGTACTGAAAAGCAATGTACGTTCAATTTTAGCTGAAAAGAGTTCCAAAAACTGTCAGAACACACACACATCTGTGTACCTCTCTGTCCCTTTAAACACCTGCCAGCAGGTACACAAACAAAAACACACATACATTTATGTGTGAAAAAGTCAGGCCTGTCTTTAAAGACAGGTATTATAAGTAGTTTGGGCTGAGAGAAAAACATAAACTGAGCTTAAGGTAACAGCTCCCTCTAATGAGAGCACCATAAGGAAAAACAAATGAAGAGTAATATTCTTTGGCTCTATCCCCAAATAGCTCTCTACAAAGGTTCTTTTCATATACTAAAGATCACATAATTTTGCCTGAATGTAACTACTGCTGTGTTCCTGACTGGATTGCCTATGGCAATTTTGGAAGAAGAATTGCATAAGATCAGATGTTACCTAGCCATAGACATTTTTCAGAGTTCTATGTCTTCTCTATCCCAAGAAGACATGTGCTTCAAGGTGTTATGGGATGACTGCGAAGGAAATTTATTTAAAACATTCATCACTAGCCAGTGAACTTCCAGAAAACTTTCACCTTTTTACAATACTGGTGCTGGGTTTGAAGAAGAATTAGACTGAAGCCATTTTTCTTCTCTTCAAATTGAACTTTTTATATCTAGCTCTGAAAGATGAAACACTGTAAGATTAGCCTGATACCTTTTCCTCTGAAGAACAAGCTCTTTATCAAAGTTGGACAGTGCTGAAAATTCAAAGATTTGAAATTCATACTTCAAATAAAACGTTCAACTTGTCTCTTCCTCAAAACAGGCACAGTAATTTTATATTCTGGTATACTAATTATTTTTACATTTTGCGGGAGAGGCAAGGAATACTTCATAATGTTGAAAGGAAGCTACAGTTGTCAAAAGTTTCTTGACCTCGAGTGCAGGCTTGAAATCTTTCCATTATTCTTTCAGAAAGATTATAAGGACTATTGAAGAATATTCAGGGACAGCCACTTCAATAAGATTACCAGTCAGTGGTGACAAGGCTATTTCCTATATAGCTCCTTGGCCACCCCACAACATACAAAGCAGAACAAAATACACAATGTCCCTATTACAAGGATACACACACAAGGATACACATACACGCACACACAATTTGTGTAATGTACACCTGTCACGTGACTCATATTGAACACTTTGGGCCTTTCTGCACTATACTGTTATAGTGCTATTATTCCACTTTCACCCTCCTCTGGAATCCTGGGGTTTGCAGTCTAGGGAAGGGCATTTGGAATTGTCAGCCAGGGAGCTCTTTGACCTCAGTAAACTACGCACCCCAGAATTCCACAGGGTGTTGAAAGTGGAATAACACCACTATAACAGTGTAGGGTGGAAAGGCCCTCTGACACTTTAAAACAAACTTTTTAATAGCTACTTCCTTGTAATGGCAGACACACATCTCCCAGCCCTTGAAGAAATAAAGAGAATGAACACATTTTCTTGTTCCACAAAAGACTTGTACTGTGAATTCCTGAAACTATTCTATCCAAAATTGTAGCCGTGAATTTTTTCTACAGGCCACTTTCTTTGCCCGGTACATCATGGCTACCAGAAGAGGCTAAAGTGGGCCTGGAGTTGTCAAGGGACACTGCAAACAAACAAAGCCAAAAGACTGGGCTGTGTTAGGGGGTTGTGGCGCCGTTATTGTCTTCCAAAAGATTCCTAGGATTTCTCTGGAGGGGCAACAGTCAGGTCAGGGAATTCCACATTGCAAAGGAAGTGTTTTTCCCCTCCTCTACCACCTGCCAGTCAAGAAAAGAATTGTCTTCCTCTCATTTACTTGAAAAGAAGATAGTGACTTCAGACCATATACAAAATGGACAAAGCACAAAGCACAAACTGAAGAAAACTATACCTGCTGAAATAAACCAAGATGCCTTTTCAGTGCAGAGAGTGCTGCAGCAACAGAAGAATTCAGGAGAATTCAGCCTTGTCAGGTATTCCTATATTGCAAATAATTATTTTTCTATTATTAAAATCACAATCCAAAACATAATTATCCAGACAGATGTATATGGCATCACATGGGAGTCCTCAGTAAACATATTTAGTATTTGTTAGTACTACATTCTGTAAGAGGAAGAATCTGATCTTAACAAAACAAAGGGCTTGTGTACATCTTTGGCTCAAACGTCCATAATTTCATTTCAGGGAGCAATGCACAACTTCTGAAATACAAAATGAATCACACTTTACCTATCACCATTCCAAATTAAAATCAAATCGTAAAGTAACCAAGGCTGCAGCCTGTCACCACTGTCCTCCCACCCACCTCAGAGCAACCTAGACTAATAGCTTAGAACAGCATGACACTCAGTAAAGGAATCTTACAAACCTACTCCAGCTTCTGTCTGAAACTCAGGAAAAACAGTGCTTATAACATTCACTTATTTCTCACTTAAAATCCTGGACTGTCAAGTCAGATGTTGGTTTTGTTGATCCACTATGCCCAGCTAGGCTTCTGGTTTTACAATCCATATCAAAAATAAAGGAAATATATTTAGAGGGAAGGAAAAGAAAAAAGCCTATGAGAAAAGTGTTTTTGTTTTCCCCATACCTGTTTGCAGTCATTTTTCCCTCTCTGATCTGCTTTTTTGTCAGTTTCACATGCTTTACTTGAAAGGATTCCCTTACAACATGATCTCAACTAACCAGAGATCACATATGAGAATAATTTTGCCATAGTACCACACAGCTATGTGACAACATCACTAAGAGAAAAAGAAACTCACACTGCTCACATTCTGAACTCATCTTCCTTGCCCAGGTAAGCAGGTTGCTCTTTCCTTGATTGGTAGTGGTATCCATACCACCAGCACTACACAACAAGGCTTTCAACTTAATCCAGTTTTAGGCCCATGAAGTTATGTATGATTACTTGGTATCCAATGTAGATGCTGAATTTGAATGCTCAATTAATGTGCACCCTACTGAAAGCAAAACTTCAGAGATCAGTATCTATTACATCCAGCTATGGATCTCACTAAAGTACCATAGCATGGATGATGTCCAAACTGCATTCCTTTCAGTGGGATATGTATGCAGTTCTTCCTCTGAAGCAGCATCCTGACGTTGCTAGAGTCAACCATGCATGCCTGCATGAGGATGAAGCACATCTTCTTTCTCTACCAACCCCACCACCTACCAACCCTACCAATAGTGTTGCATCCTTTTCATAAAAACTGTGAAAGATGACTAGCAAAAGCAGTGAATTTCATGTGGCAATGTAAAAATACTCATTTCAGTACATAGAATCATTTTCACAATGTGTGAGAATTCTCCAGGTTACCCCATTCTACATCTTGACATGGAGGTTCTAATTTTCCATGAAGAGGAATTCCTTCCACCTCCAACCCAAAAAAACACACCCACCCAAATGTGAGATAATGCTCGAGAATGGAGCAGTGGGAGAGTTCCTTCTCTGCTGTTCTTTTTAAAACAGAAAAGTACTGGCTTCCTTTTATCTTATTGGATTTTGTATTATGAAAGGACTGCCAACCATTTAATTAGTGTGCAAATAATTTCATTGTTCTTCACTGTTTACCTTCTTATTGTACAGTAACCCATTATAGAGTCACAGAATTCAAAGAAAAATGAAGACTGGGGCATTCTTACAAGACTGTGGCTCTTGTTATCCCATTAACACAGACTTGTATTTTTCCAGTCTTCTGACTTCTAAAAGGCAGCTCCTAAAATGTCAAATGTTTATCTTGACATATACAAACTGCACCAGGAAGAGGCAAGGTACACATTGTACTGCACATCTGGTTACTTCTTTTACACATTTTAAATGTACATTGCTTAATTTTTCAGGAGAAGGGAAGGGAGTAAGGAGGTGGCAGAGAGGGGAAGAGGGAGAAAGAGAGAGAGAAAGAGAAACTGAGAGTGAAAGAGAAGGTGCCGAGGCAAGCAGAGTGAAGCTACTCTTTTACGAGTGGTGGCATTTGATGGATGATTCTCCATGCTTTTGACATCTTGATTTCTGAGTCTCAGAGTCGTACAGATGCACAATCTGATGCAGAAACCACACTGGAAGGACACATTAAACACAACAAAGCTGACAAAGGAAATAAAGCTACAGCCACATCACCAGTGCAGTTTGGCAGACAATGGTGAGTACAGCACAGTCTTGGCATTAACCCATACAGTTCTGCCATCATTAGCCGACTAAGAGATCATCTTCTTCATGGAATGGGAATGGTTACAGTTTGTATAGCAAAGTGTTTCAAAACTAAGTACATCTTTTAGAAATTCTCAGTCTCTGACAAATGAATATAAGAAACTTAGGGAAATTCCATATGGTCCCTCATATCTATTTTAAAATTTATTGCCAAAGGTAAGCATCATAAATAACAGATTTCTAATTGAGAATATGAATCACTGTGTAATAAGCATGATTAGAATACATGCTAGAGTGGTATTACAGGATATACATCACATTCTATACTGGCATCATGAAAACATATGAAACTTAAAAACAGATTTTAGGTATCAGAAGTGAAGCTTTAAACATATTTTTTCTATATCCTACTGAAATTGGACACTGAAATCCAGTTTCAGCATGAAAAACAGAAATTATATTATCAGAAATAAATGACACAGGTTTAGAGGTAGAAATCACATGTTAATGTAAAAAGCTGAGAAACAGTTTGGGGATTTGCAAATCCAATTACTGGACAGCACAGGGGTGGTAGCAATTATGAAGTAAAACCATTTTAACTAATCTCCATAGCCAATGTTGGTTTATACTGCTTGAAGAATCCTTCATAGCAACCAAAGGCAGAAAAGAAATAATAACCTGTGATGAATGCACAAGACCAGCTAGTAGTAGCAGGCACTTGACTCCCTCAGTTCATTCTCAGCTTCTTGCTATCAGACTGTGCCTCAGTACCTGAGACAGTGCAGGCTGTGGTAATTTAGAATTATAAACCAGTCAAGAATCCCCTTAAGCAACAGTAGGTCTCTCCGCACTACACATAGTGCTATTATTCCACTTTCAAGATCCTGTGGAATTCTGGGGTTTTTAGTTTCCTGAGGCCAAAGAGCTCTCTGGCTGAGAATTCTAAACGCCCCTCCCTAAACTGCAAAACCCAGGATTCCATAGGATGTGGAAAGTGGAATAATAGCACTATAACAGTGTAGTGAGGAAAGGCCTAATAACTGAGGATTTTGCTATTTCAGTTGCTCAGAAAGAAATGGAGGAGCAAATAGGTTTCAAGGCTACAGAAACTGAGGTAGTTCTGTGGGTTCTAACAGGTGCTCTAGCTGAGACTCTCATCTGCTTCTATAACTGTAAACCCTCTAATCTGACCTTTTAAGCTCTCTGTGTCTTTTTGCATTCCTGTTCCAAGGTAACCCTGCCTGTTTCCCTCACTCCCTCAAATGTACCACACTGAGTCCTTTCTCCCTTGCATCCTTTTATGCACAGAACTCTTTTAAAAAATATCTATGTGGTGACACTTCTTGCTTTCCCTTCAAACTCCAGCTCAAACCCCATTGCTTGGTTTAACCCCCTTCACCTTTCTCCCCAAAGGAAACAAACCATTACTTTGATCTCTCTTGCCTGTCTTCCTTCCCAGTCAACATCTAAATTTATACATTTATTTATAGGAAACTTATAAGGACGGGAAAAACCTTTGTATATATGCCTTTTTTTTTAGTGTGAACATGTATCAACACTTTTGTTTAATATTAGCCTACTGAGCACCATTTTATAAAATCTTTTTTTTTCACAAAAAGCCTTAATGAAGGTAAAGCATTCTGTAAAAATATGAAGTCAGAAGTATTCTGCATCACAAAACACATACTGTGGGCACCATTTGGTCATTCCTTTGCACTGAAAGATGTGACAATCCGAATAAAAGAAATATACACTGTAGAAATCAGTTTACTCTAGATGTTAATTCAGTTGCTACCACCAAATGAAATGGAAGGTATTTAATGAGGCAGATCAAAGTGCTAGCAGAACATTGCCAGCATTGGGAATTGTTTTTTTTTTCCAAAATAACGCTAATAATTAATACAATTATTAAAACATGTAAGGTTTGATGCCTGATGAAAGTAACAGCAGCCACACACTCCATGGCATCTGCAAAGAACCGTGGGTTAAACATATCCATATGTCTTCAAGGGTTTAAATTTACCCTGGCAGCAATTCTGGTTTACATTTCTCTACCACAGGATAGTGTATAATGGGGAAATTGTATATGCATACATATGTGTATGGATTTCATGCTTACATTCATGGGGGGGGGACCTTTTCATTTCCTTTAAATTGTGAAGAGGTGTTGTCACCTTCTGGACTTAACTTCTATGTTACAACTTTATGAGGGAGAAAAAGAGTGATGGAGAGAGGTCTGTTTGAAAATGAGGTACTTTTTTGGCCAGCGCAGGATGTGTTGATAAACCTTACAACTGAGCATTTAAAAAATCAGATAAAACTAATACAACATGAGAGGGAGGAAATCTTGTCACAGAAAGGAGAGACAGAAAAGAATGAAACTATTATTTTAACATTGGAACAGGCAATGAAAGTTAAGGTTATGACTGCCCACATCTGACTCTTTCCTAACTCATGAAGGAATCAAGGCCCTTAGCTACCAATTAAAACAGTGCCACTTTCCGAATAGCATGCTTATTTCTACACTGGACCACAGTCTTGTCTTCGCATTTGAACAGCACAGAAACTTTTCTCTGATCAACATCTCAGGCAGTCAAATCTCACGTCACAGCTGTGTAGGCTTCCACTGTAACATTTTTCAGGTAGCTACAAGATGAGTTGAGTGTCTCAGGCAACAAGTTTTGAGAACCACGAAGGATGAAAGGAAGATTTGGCCATCAAGTATAATCCATACGGGCATGCTCTTACAGCAGCCTCGTTTAAATTAACAGGAACTGTGCAAAAGAACTATTATGTCTTTCTGAAGTTCCAATTCATTTCAATGAAGTTGTCTCATGAAGAAAATCCCACTGTAGCAGTGGGTGAATCACTCTGAAAATTTCCACTTCAGATGCCAACATGTCTTGGGACAGAGTCCCGATTCTGCTTCCTACTAGTTACCAATATACATGAAAATATAAGACATAGCTGCCACCTACATTTTGTTACATACAGGGGGTCTTATCTCACTATGCCATAAAATCTAATCAGACTAAGGCCCTTTCTGCACTCTACCTTTCTGCGGAGTCCTCCAGTGGGGATCCCAGCATCCACTCTGCCAGGAGGGGAGCACAACAGGAGCGTCTCCCTCTAAGCTGACTGGCTCCGTCATGAAGGAAGCGCCAGGGCCATGCCTTTTCCTTTTGCAGTGCAGCGCAGCCAGGAACTTTCTCAGGTTGCGCTGGGGCAAGAAGCACAGCCATTGCATTTCCCGGTCTTCTACAGGACAGGTAAGTCTGCAAAGGTGGCATAATTGTGGGTCAATGGCCATTTCCACACTCTACCTTTTCATAAAGTCCTCTGGTGAGGATCCCGGCACCAACTCTGCCGGTAGGGGAGTGTGACAGGAGGGCTTCCCTCTGCACCAGCTGGCTCCATCATGAAGAAAGTGCTATGGCCATGCTTCTTCCTTCCTCAGCACAGCTGGGGCAGGAAGCACAGCCATTGTCCTTCCTGGGCTTCTGCAGAACAAGTAAGTCCTCAGTGGTGGCACAATCATGGGTCATTTGATGGGGAAAACCTGTCAATGATTTAATCCATGGTTGCACCACCTGGGGATGGGACTGCAATGACATCATGCAGAACTGTGGTTACAGCCCCATCCTTCTCCTGTCCCAATGGCAGGTTGGGAGAGTGGCATGGAAAGCACCTAACTAAAAGGGAACCTGATAGTAGGCATGCAACTGAAATGAATTTAGAATGGAAAATCTTGATGCTATCTGTTGTATGAAAATACCATACTGCAAAAATTAAACAAACTGGGATCTACTATTACAAAACTGCAGAAAGGATGCTTTTTACTTTTTTATGCATTAGCCCATGCACATGAGACAAAAGAATAGCTCTGTGATTTGAACCAGTATGAGACAAACCCATTCACAGTTGGTTGTTGTAATTTTAAATTCTCTGAAACTTTTAAACTTTGTTTCAACTTTCTCCTGAAATCTGTGCATACTACATTTACTAAGTAACTCGCATTATAAAAAAAATGTGCGAGGAAGCAATCACCCACAACCCCCAAAGTGAATCTGGCATGCTTTCCTCAAGATAGCAGAATTTTGCACTTCAGATGTTTTCAAAGTTTCACACAGAAAAGGATTTTTGAGACACCAAGTAATGAAACCAACAGTATAAACTGTCACATACACTGTATTTTATGCAGACACATGTCAAGAAACATATTAAATAAACAGAAAATGGTGCCCAAAAATCTTACTTTCAGCATACTGGCTGAGTTTTATACAAATATAAAGACTCTCTTAATAGATTTTTTTACTCAAGCCATCATGTAAAAGTACTGGCTAACAATATAGTTTTAGATGTATAACTATGTATCATCCCCTGACTTGACCCCTCCCATAAGCCTACCTTAACAGCCAGCTGTTACTCTAAAACATGAGTGACTCAGATTTCTACCCACAATGCTGGTGCATCCATGAAACAATGGGAAATATTAGCTCAAAGAAGAGACCTGTGAGAGCAGGGTAGTCTTACAGGATCTTTTATATCTATGTCTACTGGTACTTGTGGAGGGAAGAGTCAGCAAGAGATCCAAAAGCAAGTTTATTTGTTTTATTGGGGAACCGCAATCACATACACAACATTCCAGCAGTCATTCAATCACACAGGGCTAACTGAAGGAAGAGGGAGGAAAGTTTTGATAGAGAGATTTATAGGGTGAAGTGAGCAATATTTACCAATCCAGCAGAGAAGCGAAGAGTGATGTGGCCTAGACAAGAGTCTAAGGACAGTACACAAATGGGAACTGGAGTGGCAGAGTGATGACCAGCAACCAATATACTGCAAGCTGACTGGTCAAAAATTGAGGTTCAAATATTCTTTTTCTGCCTGGAGTGTAAAGGTACTAATGGCTCTCTGGTAAACAATGAAGTCCAGAGAGTGAACAATGGGGTCCAGGATGAGCTAATAATGTTAGTGTTAGGTGACAAAGCGCTAATGGTAGTCCTGATAGCTCCTTAATTGCTGGACAGGTGTGAGGACAAAAGGGAAGTTTGCTAGTTAGAGGGAAAGGCGCTAAGACAATCAGCTGCCCTGTAGTAATATCTCAGATGCTATTTGTCTCTTAAAGGTGGAGTCATCAAAGGCTACCTGTAAGTCCATTATCTGGAGTCCATTATGCTGGAGTTTCTTGGTGATTTCCTATGACCTGGCTATGCCTTGAGGTCTTTCCTGACTTGATTTTGCAATTCTTCTGTTTCGACAGCTTTTCCCCTTAGTCAGAATGGCCATGCAGTCACAGCAGAGTATAATTTATATTTATGCAAATTAATATTTGCCAATTAAACCATATCAAAGCATGTGGGTGTATGGCCTACTAATACAGTGCTTACACCAAGTGACAGAAGACTCTTCAGCTGATGATTGAAGCACAGCAGGATGCCGTTTCCAGCTCCCTCCCACCAGTAAACAAGGCTCCAGCAAGGAGTTGGGGTCCTGCTTCTAACTATCATAGTTTTACTTGCTGATGGGAGGGAACTGGAAATGTCATCCTGCTGTGCTCTGATCACCGGCAGAACAGACCTCTGTTGCTCAGTGCAGCTGCTGGCTGTTAAGGTTGGTCATGGGGGCAGCATTTGTAATTGTAGCAACAGTGCCATGATTGTAAACATGAATACAAAGCAGTTACAAATGTGCAGGTTTAGCTTACGTATTCATAACAAGCGAACAGGTACCAGCCATTTTATTTTATACAGGACATAGAACAGATAAAGTACGACTGGCTCAGCAGGGGTAAAACCTATTTCAAAGAAAATTCTGTGTATAATAAATATTCTTATACTAATTGCCCTGAGGAGACAGATTTTTGATTTTCAATAGCAAAACAATTAGTAAAATGAAAAGTATTCCACATCACAGTAATTAATTAATAGGCGAGTTTGTTTCTGAAATCCTACTTCCACTCTGCTTGCCAACAGCATTATTCTACAGAATTCAGAGTTTTGTAATATCATTTTAAGGATCCTAAATATTATTATTATTGAACCTATGTATTGATAATATTATTGATCTTAACAAAAGTAATCACAGAATCCTGATTTTTGTTTCTACATATAGATCACACAGCTGCTTTTTAAGTTATTATTGGACAAGTCACTGAGGAGTCACTCAAGGCTATTAATAAACCCATGTCATTGTAGTATAGATGTGAATACCTGATCAGTAATAACAGCACTGACTAGAGATAAAGACCCACATAAATTGCTCCAACTATAAGGTCCAGTATTCACACACATATTGTAATAGGGTGGGATTGCACCATGGGAAGGGGCTCCTGTGTCAGACAGGGAGAGCAACTGGGGGAGAATGGAACCCACTGAAATGGTACAACCTGTGAAGGATGGAATCCATCCTATAGGTGATCCTGGGTAAGTCAATATGTGGTTTGAATAGAGAGGCAAGTACTCTGCAAGCTGCAGACAAAAACTGAACGTTCAGCATCACTTAGATCAGAAAGAGGCACTCCTTATATTTCCTTTTGACTCCAGAAATGTTTAACTACACTGTACAAAGGCTGTCCTTGTAAGGTAATAGCTTCATGAACTCATCCTATTTGAAAAAGATCAAATAGCTCCAGTTTATGGCTTTGGATTATTTTTGATACTGATGTTTAGTTGCTGAATTACCAATGGTAGCAGCCCAAGAAAAGAGTTTCATAGTAGCATTGTTATATACAAGGTGCACAAAATACACAGCACATTTGTTTTCCTGGACTACAGATAACTCTGTTGGATAAGGAACTCTTGTACTTAATCCCTGGAATGCTAATTCTGATTAAAAATGAGTTCTGTCTCTCCACTGTAATTAGCATCTCAAATCTTGTGGTAAGCCACAAAACCTATTAAGCTCAGCTATGAGAGGGGATTGTGCCTTCTGCTTCGACAGGCTCAGTTTCTACTTAGGTTTGCTAGGCTTGCAGAGGTTGTTGTTTTTTTCTTTTTACACTGAAGAATACAGCAATATTCTGCAAGATGCATTTGCAATTAATACATTTTCCAATAGCAAAGATATAAATACATCCTATTGCAGATTGTAACTTTTATTTATTTTTATAGTCATGGGGGTATGCCCTTAGCTGTGGAAGAGGAATAGATCATATCTCTTGTGTCTTGTCCTGTGCTTGTACCTCATGTTCTGGGCCCGTTCACTCTACACACATATATTCCACTATATTCTACCTTAACTGCCATGGCAACATCCTATGGAATCCTGGGGCTTATAGTTTGGTCAGAGGCACTAGAGACATTGTCTGGCTGAAAATTTATACCACAGGCCATAGCTGGTCAACCTTTTTTAATGTTAATTAAACAGCAATACTTTTAGTTACTTTTTAGAAGTGAGGAAAGAACAGTTACTTTTAAAGTTGTCATTGTATTCTAGAAATTCTGAAGTACTGTTGGGTGGATGGGGGAGAACTACCTAGAGTAAACCTGTTGAAATAAGACTATCATTCACAACTAATCTGAATGCCATTGATTTTGACAGGCCTTCTATAAGTAGGACTAACACAGATTTAGCCCAGAAAGTATAGCCCAGAATTTTGCACAAACTGAAAGGGGAAACTAGAAGCTTTCAAACTAAAACATTTTAAAGTACTTTTAATGTTTGCTGAGTGCACTTAAAATCTGGAGCTAATTGGAAACCTTTGGAAGAATCACACAGTTACCCCTTGTGCTCAATTGGAGGCCTTCACAGAAAGTATAAATAGAATTTAAAGAGAAACTGCTTTAGTAGGAGAGAAATATGAAATGTCTGCCAGAAGCAACCTCAGGAACAGTAAAATCAGAAAAGTAAGCAGTAACTGTTGTACCAATGAGAAACACAGGTTCTACGACATAATGGCTATAATCCTATATATACTTACCTGAGAGTAAGTCTCACTGAATTAAGTAGGATTTACTAGTACACACAGATTGCATGGTAAGAAATGCTATTATTAGCTTTTGAACTGAAGAAAACCATCTTTGAGCAAGTATATCCTTACCTTACCATAAATGCTTTTAGACTGCGTTAACAGCAATAATGAGAAGGGAAAGAAAAATGATCCTACAGAAAATTTAAACGTACTAAATTTGCACTTATTAGGGAGAAACTGAAGAATGCCAGACATGAGAAGAATCAACAAAAAATATGTATTATCATGATAACCTTGAGCAGGAGGAAGATGTGATGTTTCTTCCATTATTTATTGCTTTTCATCTGTCAAGACTTCATGTTTTAAACAGAGATGTTATTCTTTGCAAATTTTATTCTCTGAGGAGGCAATATGTAATTTTAGCAATTTTCTTCCCACTGCAAGAAATTCTTCAAACACCATTCACTTTTCAGGACTTATGCTGCACAAAAGTGGCATATGTTTTATGGGGGAAAAAACCAGTATTTGCTGTCCAGAAAGTAACATTTATGTGTAGAAATAATATTTCTCTGCAAAAGTGTGTGTGTGTGTGTGTGTGCACAAAATGCTATTTTTTGTAGAGAAAATGCTGTAGTTAGGGACTTCTGCACAAAATTTGGACATGGTTTTTGTGCAGAAACAGAAATATTATTTTCTGCACTCAAAATTCTGTCTCTTGCATACAGAAAAAAAAAGGCTACATGTTCATTTTTTTACAGAATGAGTCTCAAATGGCAAAAATTCTTATCAGTCCAGGATTCTTCTCATCAGGTTTTCCCAGTGCTCATGAAACGCTTTTTAAAAATCATTTTTCAAAATTTTTGAATATCCTTTTCCATCCCTAGTTTTTAACCCTCTTAGGATTCTCACTCAAGAGAATAAAACACAGTGACAAAGAGATTCCATTCCATTCTTGTTTGCCCCTTGGAAGCTTTGCTATGTCGTTGAATACAGACAGCTATGCTCTCCTACGTGACTACAGTAGATACTACATTTTGCTAAACCTTATGGATCTAGTATAGCCAGAAAATACCCTCCTTGCCCCTGTTTTTAAGAACAGGAAAGCTCTTAGGCTGAATGCCAGTGTGGTGGCATTTGCTGTTATTCCAGATGATAATAGCGGGCCCAGTGTCCTTGCTGTGCATGCTGAAACATGGGTTTGGAGAAAGGTTTGTTTGGGAACAATTATGTTCCAGCAGAGATCACAAAGGCTAGTGTGACCTTGCCTTATCACTCAACTTTTCCTGTGTGGAACTCACTGTGATCTGTGTTTCAGTGATTATTGCATCATTCCTGTTTATTTGTAACCTTTGCCACCAGCACTGACTAATCTTATCTTGAAGCTGTTGGCTGTAACACAGAGATGTGCAGTACTGTATGCAGCCTTGGCCATCCTCAAACATTGGGACAGACTAGTTTTACTGGTGACTGGTAGATTATTTACAGAATGTATTTCCAACCACTGGAGGCAGATCTCGCCCTTCAAAGAAAGTGCTGAACTCTTGCTGTACTCACCAATCACAATGAGGGTATAGTTCACATTCATGCTTCCAAAACCATTGGTGGCCTTGCAGATGTATGTTCCTGCATCTTCACTTTCTACTTCCTTTATTTTCAGCCCTTGGTGGAGAACTCGGAATCTCGTCCACCCACTATGGATGGTCCGTCCATCTTTCATCCACATAGTGAGAGGAGGCGGATCACCCTCCACTGGACAAAGGAGCTTGATTGTTCTTCCTAATCTCACAGATTGCCGATGGATCACTTTGTCAGCAATTCTGGGCGGGCCTGAGAAAGAAAAGGAAGAAATCCCAAAACCACTTTTTTAGTTTTATCACGGACATTTTAAAATACTATCAATCAGAGAATGTGAGAATTTACCAACAATTATGTAAACATAAAAACCAACCACTATTATGAGGGATTCTCCAGCCTAAACTGGGAAAGTCAAGGTCTCTAAATGGGTAAAGTAGCCCTATGAGGAAACTACTGTGGCTCCTCAGACTTAAAGAGTCTTCTTCCAAGGCAGAAGGAGTGAGGAGCAACAGCTCCTTCAGCTGGCAACCAGACTGTGACCTCTAGATTAGTCAGACCTGGTATCAGTGTTAGGAGACTGAATCTTTTGCCTGATCAGCCAAGCAACACCCGCTGCTTGCTCTAGGCATAATTTCTTAATGGCTGAGATTTGGATTTGGCTGCTCATGAATCCAGTCTAGCCATGACTCCTTCATTTGCAAGCATCTAGTTTCACTACAGAAGATCTCTCACACATACACATTCTGAATCAAACATCATGTTGCCACCAATATGGACCTATCAAATGAGCATAAGTCATATATGGAAATTAAAATGATTTCTTCTCTCATCTCTCCTACTCAAACATCACGGGGAACAGACTTTTTCAGAACCCCCAACTACCAGTTCTTTGAATCATAACAAAACCTGAAACCAAAATTAGTAACAGCATTGGCAGTTTAAACAATACATTTTCCTTTAATGTTTGCATGTATAGTATCTCCCTTTAATAGCGACCAGATGGAGCTTGTTCAAAAAAACAAAGGAAATTTTATGGTAGTGTACTGGAATGGCTCTAGCTCATACAGAATTTGCTGGAGAGATTCTTCATTTCATTGAAAAGAATATAGGATAACCTGATAGAATTTATATCACTGTACATATCTGCTATCAAATGAATTATTTGCCTTCGACAGCTGATTTATGCAGAAGCCCTCCTGATACTGTGCTACATGAGACTGTTCAGTAGCATGGCGTATTTAAATGATACCACTGCCATGATGTGTCAAAGTCTATCTGAAGTTCCTAGAATTTTTTTAAAATTATGCTAGCTCTCTATCATGCAGACAGTATCTTGATGTGTGAGGTTGTGCCTTTCTCTAACAAGGAAGCAGACACTCCAAGACTCAAATATGAGTGTTTGAGGCATGGGCATCACAGTGGCAAACAGCTGCAGCATAGAACTGCTCCAGATGTTTCTTCTGTACCATCAGCCAACATAGAAAAGGTGGACTAGAACACAGGGTCTTTGCTGAAAGCAGCAACTTCTCTTCCAGTTCTGGTACCTGGGCCTTGATTCTTGTGGCTTCTGGCGTCCGTAGATTAACCTTCTATGGATCCAGTCACCTGGTGCGTCTCACTCAGACTGACTTTTTTTTCCTTTTTGACCTCTGGACTGTTTTGATTCACGCTATCTCTACTCCTCAAAAAGTTATTTATGACATTTAAAAACATTTACACTTTCCCAAACTGCACTGTGAGGTTATGAGATGACTGTTCCACTTAATCAGAGCCATGAAGGCCCAGAAAAGCGCTGGAGAAAAGTGGGTGTGGGGGCTCCTTCTCATTTTTCCCCAAAATCTTGTTTCTCTGGAAAAATAGGGGGGAAAGATTGTGATTTTTATTTTAAGATTAATGAATAACGTGCTTAAGACAATGTATACATATATTTATTCTGCCTACTTTATTTCTAAAAACTATGTAGTTTGTAAAAATTACTGCTCCATGGGAAATTATAGAAAATTTTCAGTTCCCCCACATCAAACAGCCTGAGAAGGCTTGATGTGCGGAATCAGATCACTGTAACACCCCCCTTGTCTTTTTACGCAAATAAATGCTTTATGTATGCTTGACATTGTGAAGGACTAGAGGAAGACAAAACAATTGTCTTTGTTTTACTAGTCTTGATGGCTTATTATTGCTCATTCTAATAATCTGGCAAAATCAGAGGTTACTTATAGTTCAGATGTTTCTTTACAGTTCGAGACCTTGTAAGAGGATTTTTTTAAAAAAAAGTAAATTCAACCTGTAATTACTTTCTGAATGAACTGTACTGTTAATGTAGGAAACATAGTTATTTTTTTGATAGATCAAGTTATACGTAACACATTTTGTGTTCCTAATATATTTTCAACCTGTCAGGGGTGCTAATATTACATTTTTCAATATTTCTGAAAACTTCAATTGTTTTCCCTAAAAATTTGGAAAATTTGGCTTCAAAATTCCCAAAAATTGTACATCTCTATGCATGATGTTTCTGAATATATCTCTTTGTTTCAATTGCAGTAATACAAAACTCTAATTCTTGACCAGATGATAGGAAACAAGCGAGCCACACTATACTCAGTAAGCAGTATTGGGAGGGGAAAAAAACAAGCATTAACTCAGCTATATATCAAAGTTTTGATGTGTACAGCTAGAGTAGTTTTAACATCCTTGGAAACACCTGAAGTTCAGTTTTATAATTTGATTTTATTGGCATTTGTAATTTTAATTGCAACAAGTCCTCAAGAATGTTTCCAAACAAATCAAAATTAGATGTCTTAAAGCAGTGCATGCCTCCTCTAGTTTCAGAAACAGGGGCCTGTTTAGTATTAGTAGTCTTAGTATTTTAGAAAGCCATTGCTTTCACTCCATGCAATTTGAATAGAATTTGCTAATATTTCAAACTTCCTAATATTAGACTTAAATGTTTATTATATTTGTATTAATTATATTTGAGTTTTGCTTTTTGTCTCATAAAACTTAACCTAGGTGTTCACAAAAAAAAATTTCCACAGTATGTATGCATATGTACCTTCAAGTTGCATTTCTGGTCACCCCCATAAATGTCATAGGTCTTTCTTAGGTAAGAAATAATCAGAGGTGGCTTGCCAGTTCCTTCCTCTAAAACAGTGGTTCTCAACCTGTGGGTCCCCAGATGTTTTTGGACTTCAGCTCCCAGAAGCCCCAGCCACTATGGTCAATGCTCAGGGCTTCTGGGAGCTGAAGTCCAAAAACATCTGGAGACCCACAGGTTGAGAACCACTGCTCTAAAATATAGCCTACAACATATTCACTGGCTGTCTCCCGTCCAAGTACTAACCTGAGCTGACCCTGCCTAGCTTCCAAGATCAGACTGGATCTGGTGCCTTTAGGGTATTTAGGGCTACTTGAAAATTCTTGGAGGGTCTTAGTAAACTACCTAATGACCCAGAATTTCCCAGCATTCCTGGATTGCTGTTCTGTGCAAATGTGGCTAGTGGTTTTTCATATTAGTTCACACATTAGATATGAAAGAAAATCTATTAATGGTTATTGTGAAACCTTTAAATCCAGAAGCAGTTTACCTATGAAAGCCAAATGCTGATAACAAACAACAATAAAGAGCTCAAGGAGGCCTTCATGTTCTAATACTAAGCCAGACAGAGTCAGAAACACAATGGTTGACAAGAAGCTTTGATACAGAGTAACAATTTTTATATTTTTATCTGATACACAACAGGAGAAACCCAATAGGAACTAAGGCATTCTTAGATACTCACTGGGAAGAAATGAGTGACAATATTCTCCTGTTCTCTTAAAAGGAAGTTTAAAAGATCTCATCCAATCATTGGCCTTAAAGCATCTGTGAGGTATAATTACATTGTTATGGGTACAGAACGTGTGTACACTGGGGACAGCACTTGACTTGACTAGCCAGTGTTCCTTCAGAACCTTGACCTGTCATAAAGCAAGCAGCCTGCAGCAGCAGAAGTGACTAAATAAACGATGGAGCTTCATGGCAGCTTTGCTTTACTGTGTCATCTGGCAATTGCAAACTTCTCTTCTCTGGTTTATTACTTCCCAACAAACCAGAGAGATAACCTAGGGGAGCAGTCTTGCTGTTATGCTCTGGTTAGTTGAGTAAGCTTTCTGCCAGATGACATAAGAAACCAACCATGGAACAGAGTTGTGTGGTTTGGTTATCTGCACCATCTGCAAATGGAAGTGATTCAGCAATGATTCAGCAATGTGCACCAGTACACTGGTTGTACGTAAAAAGCTGCAGTTCCCCCAAAGTGCTGGATTGTCATATCTTACCAACACACATTATTATCTTGCACAATATGTAAGAAAAGTGTTATGCTATTAAACCCCATAGATCAACATTACAATCCTTTAAATACTGAAATAAGTTTCTTTTTTACAGAAGAAAATCCAACTACTGCTTTAACTAAATATAGTTAAACTAAGCATCACTTTTACACTATTTTAGATAATAAGAAATGCTCATGTGCCGAAATATTGTAGCTAAATATTTCCAGGATATAAAAAAGGCTTAGGGCAGGATTTTTAAATCAATCCAGAGATCATCTCTTCTTTGCTTTAATGGTTATTAAGTTGTAAAAAGCACTTTACTAATCTGGTGTTGGAGTCAGAGAGAGATGTGCTTGACACAGATACCAGGTTAATACAGGAATATGAAATAGGATGATTGTTAATACTGGAGGAATACAAATATAGACAGACTATATTTGAAGTCTTTTATGATAGCCAGTTGAATCTCAGAAATTTCTACTTCCCATATACTCCTCAGAAACTCTTGTGCTTTTTTTCTCCATTTCTTAAAGATATGACTAGAAACTACTTAATGCTTAACACCTCTTCTCATTAACAATTTAGCAATTTAAATACCTATTCTACAGTGAACAGAACAGTTTTCACAATTTTGAGGATTATTTATACCAATAATACATTAGGCATGAGGTGCCAAATTTCCCCTTTTACTTCTGATGTCTGCAGGGCTCTTTAATCAGACTCACTCACTCATGCATACACACACACAATGTGCTAGTCTACAGCTGAACAGAAATGAACTAAATTCTCATTTACACACACACAACTATTTTTTTCAGAAAAACGTATAGGAAATACTAAGTCGCATAGACTGGCGGAGGAACTGTAATCATCAGTAGCCTTTTGCAATCAGTTATCATGACAACTGCATAGGAAAGCCTCATCTGTGGGACTCTTTTCACAAGAAGGATCCTGAGTTGGTTGGTTCCTTCATTAATGGCTTTTAGATTTAAAATATGACTTTTAGAGATGATGATGATGAACACAGTCTATTGTTTGAGGTTCAAAAATAATTCCCAAATACTTCACTTTCTAAACAATTTTAAAGCCCAGTTTTTTCATTAAAGTAATCTGATCTTTTTTCATTAATTTTTAGTAAGCATAGTAGTTTTCTCTTTGTTAATCTTGAAACCTGCTAGGGAACCTGCTAGTGAGCCAAACTCTGTTAATGTCTTTAGTAGTACATCAATCCCTTCCAGCAGATCTTCTAAAGAAAAAAAAAAATCTTCAGCAAAACCACTCAATTTGTAAGTCTCTTCCTTTGTCTTTTTATTTCTTTTATTCTTTCTTCTTTTCTAATTGAGTTATTCAAAATTTCCAAAATCAGTATGAAAAGTAAGAGTGACAAAGGACATCCTTGTCTTGTTCTCTTTTCTAATCCACAGCTTTTTGTCTTATCTCCATTCCTCAAGGTCTGTGTACTTTGTTGAGAGTAACAGAGTTGGTCAATATCTCAAGTACTAGCACGAATTCATAGGAATGTAATGAGCAAAGCATTCATGGTAATTTCATTTGTTTAAACAGTTCAGCTCATATGTACCATAGACAAATGTGTTGATTTATTTCCTCTACTCAGACCTGCAAACAACTGGAATCCCCATTCTGTTTGGTTATTTTAAAAGAGAAAAAGAGGTCATATACCTGTCTCCTTGAACAGCTGAGTCATCTTCAGTTTAGATCCCACTCCTGCAATGGGCTCCTATTTTATCAGATACCATTGGGGAAGGGGAGAAAGTTGTATTTGCTATCCTACTCAAGCTTTTAAAACATGCAGTTGTCCTTTCCCCCTTCAAATCTCCTTCGTCCATGCTGGGTTGCTGAAAATGCTCACTTCATTTTGACAACATACATTTAAAAATTCATTTAAAAATGCAGTGAACTCCACTCAGAAGCCTCTTGAAAGTTAATTGTGGCAGGGCTCTGTCTATACCACAGTAGTACCGTATTTTCCGGCGTATAAGACGACTTTTTAACCCAAGAAAATCTTCTCAAAAGTTGGGGGTCGTCTTATACGACGGGTGTTGTCTTTGCGGTTGCTGCATACGGTGGGGGGAGCTCAAAAATGGCCACGGCCGCATCCCCGCCGTATGCGGCGACCGTATGAAAGCACCAAGGGTGGTGCTGCGCACTTACCTGAAGACGCGGAGGGGGGAAGTGGTGACGTTTCGGGAGAGGCTTGTTGCGCTAGCCACTCTTCCCCCTTGCACGAGCGCCGGTCGCGCTGCCTCCCTGCTTCCGCCCCCACCTCTGCCTACAGCTCCTGGGCCAGGGAGCGCTGAGACGGGGGGAAGCGGCGGCATTTTGGGAGAGGCTTGTTGTGCAAGCGCCGGTCATGCTGCCTCCCCGCTTCCGCCCCCACCTCCGCCTACAGCTCCCAGGCCAGGGAGCGCTGCAGGGGGGGAGCGGCGGCATTTTGGGAGAGGCTTATTGCACGAGCGCCGGTCGCGCTGCCTCCCCACTTCCGCCCCCAGCTCCCAGGCCAGGGAGCACTGCGGAAGCTGATGGCGCGATACAGATACACCAGCACCGCCACCACCGTGCACGCGCGAGGGAGGGAGGGTGGAGGTGGGGAAGAGTCCGGCCAAGTTGGCAGAGAGGGGAAAAGGAGGGCTTCCCTCCGGGCCGGCGGGGCATGTGGAGGGCAAGGGCCGGCACCGGCCTCCCCCGCCCTCCTCTCCTCCGGGCACCCGCCCCCCAGGCTGCCCAGCCCCAAAGAGCCGGGCGTGGGGTGCTGCCCCCTTCCCTCTCCTCCTCTGCTTCCCTTGGTGGAAGCAGCTGCGGCGGCTCGGGTGAACATTTTGTTTCCTTCCCAGCCCCAGCGGAGGCGGAGGAGGCCAACGAGGGGAAAGTGGGCGAGAGCCGAGGAGGGCGAGCGGTCGGGGGGGCGCCGCTCGCTTCCTCCCTCCCTCCCTCCCTCGCCGGCAGAGGAGGATGGGGGGCCCGGGGGAGCGAGGGAAAGGGGCTCCGCACTGCGCCCGCCTCGCCAAAACTTTGCTCACTTGCTCAGCTAGGGTGCCGCCGCTGCTGCCACCTCCCAGCACTGCCTAGAGGACATCCTCCCAGGAAAGAAGGAGGAGGAGGAGGGGTATTAAAAGGGAGGGAGGGAGAGAGGGAGGGAGGGAGCGAGCGAGCTGCTCAAGTTTGCTCAAAAGTCCAGCGGGGCTGGCAGGGAGCTCCCGGGGCTGGCGAGGCCGCCCCTTTTCGCAAGGATGCGAGCCCGGCGCTCAGCTGCTGGCTCCTCCCGGAGCGGCGGTGGCAAGGGAGGAGGAGAGGAGGGGCTCTTAGCGGCGAATCCCCTGAGAACGGGAGCCGGGAGGCCTTTCCGGCTCCTCCGCCGCTTCCTCCTTTGCTGGGCTCCAGCTCTTTCCAGCTACCCGCCTGCCTCTCGCTGCCTCCGCACAGCATCAGCACCTGCCGCCGCTGCCGCTGCCATGTCTGACTCGCTGGGAGCACCCATTCGCTCGCTTTTCCAGTGGGGGGAGTGGGGGGGCGAAGGAGAAAGGGGGAAAAGGGAGACCTCCAAACCAGATTTGGGTTTTCTCTTTTGCGACACGTTTTGCATTAAATCACACCGGGAGGCGAGGACCCCAGTAACCATGAGCCCCTTCCAATGAAACCCACTTTACAAGGAGTTTGGGAAAGGGGAGTGCCTTGCAACACTCCGGGAATATTGCTTGCCTCCCCGCTTTTTAGCATGGATTGCATTATTCCTAATGACAGATGCGCAATAATATATATATATATATATATATATATATACACACATATATTTTAAATAGAATTAAAATTGAATTGAAATCAAATCTGATTTTTTTTTAATTTTTATTTGGTGTGCGTTGGAAGAGGGGTAGTCTTATACGGCAAGTATATCCCAAACTCTATATTTTAACTGGAAAAGTTAGGGGTCGTCTTATACGCCCAGTCGTCTTATATGCCGGAAAATACGGTATATTCTGTCAGGACAGGCTGACTTTAACTAAATATTTTAAATTACTGAAGAGAGGCTCAGTTTGCATCATGTTTCAGGACTATTCATGCTTCTGAATTTTCTGTACATAAATGCATACAAATTGTTTGGTCTAATTACTAAGAGACATCTATTTATGAGTAAATAGAGCTTATTATATCTCAATATATTTTGAAAGCAGCATATATGTTAGTATTTGTTTATAAATACTAGTTAGAAATAAGTTTAAAAATGTTGTCCTAAGCAATATTTTTACAATTTCAGGAAAAGTGTACACTGCTTATTTAATAAAATATATTACTTTAATTATTTGACAGAAAATGTTTACTCCACTCATGATTTGTGTCAAACTACTTTAACACTGCAACAGCGGAAAACCTGCAGTTTAAATCCAAACACAGAATTATTACTTGCCCTTTCCATGCAGATGTGAGGCACTTGAGGTAAGCCCTCTATCCAGCTATTACTATCCAGAGTTCATGGGGTCATTCAATACACAAATATGTAAAATTACATTTACAATTCTGCCAGAAAAGTCTTCAGATATATGATTGTATGACTTGTAGTCAGACAAGTATTGTTCACTAATCAGACTCAAATTGTGAATAACTAGAAAACTGAGTAAGCTGCGCAAGTTGCTTAGTTTGGATTTCCAAAGGAACTGAGTAAGCTGCATAAGTTGCTTAGTTTGGATTTCTCCTGTCCCTTGTCGTTCATACTGAAAATAAACAACTGAATACAATGAGTCCTCTTTCCAATTTCCCTCAAGAGCTGCTCTTTAGGATGGGTCACACTCCTCTCAGGCCTAGCACAAGCAAACAGTGAATTGAACTGAACTGAGGGATGAAACCATGCCTAGGATCTTAAAGACTAAAGTTCTGTCAAAAAGGAAGGCTCCAATGATTTCTCTCACCCCATCTTTTCCTTTCTGTTCCTCCAACAGTCAGTCAGTGTGCCCTGTCCATGGGTCATGCTTCTTCCTCCTCATCCATGAAAGGGGTGGGTGGGCAGCTTTTATCAAAACCTTGGATTTCACTATTAATTAATATATGCACCTTTCTTTGTATGCAATACTGTCCTTGAAAAAAGATCAATCTGCTTTCTAATTCTCTATATTTTTGTAGCCATCTTATTATGTATTTTTGTTCTTTTTCTATCCATTAAAATTTAATGTCTGTTTTTATGCAGGTGTTGTTTTATGTAAATTTTGGATTCTATTAATTTCTGTTGTACATCAGCTTGAGAGCTGTAAGTTACAAGATAACTAATAAATATATGAATGAATATGAATGAACGAATGAATACATAGCTAAACATTTAGGTAAGAAACAAGAACGTTCCACTTTCCTTACACTGACTTGGAGGTATCTGGAAAGGAGGCTGCAGAGAGGCTCTCAGAAGCCAGTTTTTGTTAGCAAGACCATTTCCACATTAGACTCTTATAGCACTATTATTCCACTTTCAACATCCTATGGAATCCTGGGGTTTCCAGTTTTGGGAGGGGCTCTCCGGCCCCTCCCAAAACTGCAAACCCCAGGATTTCATAGGATGTTGAAAGAGGAATAATAGCACTACAACAGTCTACTGCGGAAATGGCTCAAGTCTCTGTGCTGATGGCCTGAGTGGAATGTTATCCCCATGTGACTGGAAGCCAGAGAGATAAAACGGGAAAGCCGCAATTCAGTTCAATGTGTCTGCTAAGGGACATGTTTATGAAAGCATCACTGCTTCAGTTTTAAGACAAATATTTGTCATAACCTGTTTGGTGAATTCAGGTCTTACTTTAAAGTTTCCTGTTTAAAAACAAGAAAAGTTGAAGTCCCTACTTTACTCACTCCAACATATGCTATCCTCTCAGTCAGGAGAAATTCACATTACCTAATTTTACATCCTCTGAAATAAACTACAGAGTTCATACGGCCATTCAATACACAAGTATAAAAATGAGATTTATGATTCTGCAAGAAAAGTGTTCAGATATATGATGTTTTGCTACTGACGTGAACTGAGTGATATAATATAGCAACACCACTGAAAGGGAAGGTTAAGTGCTTTCCCACTCCACACATTCCAGAGTGTGCACAGCCCTCCTTCTCTAGGCAGGCAGGATGATACTTTGCCAGCAATTGTTTCAATTCAACCTTGTTATTTTTGTGCAAGGGAGTTATTATCTATCTTGAAGTTCACACAGGGCTTTCACACAATTGTTGAACCATGTCCTGGGAGACCATTTGAGCATGATAGAGTTCAAAGTGATCTTTATTAACACACTAATCATAATTGGAAAAGAGGAAATTCCAAAGAAGGTCAACTAGGCTGGACAGTTTCTTGAAATAGAAAAGTAATATATATTGTATTTTCAAGTTTATTAAGCAGTTAATTTAAGTTTTAGCAGCCTCTTGGGTAATCATTTTTTGTTATTTAATACCAAACATGTTAACTTTTCCATAAAGATAAGATTTCCTTTGAATCAATACTTGCAGCCTAGCCACTTTCTTTCATTTATGCTGCATACCTCCAGTCTGCACTTTTTCACAACACGTGCAAGAAAGGAAGAGACAGCACCTCAGGTTTGGTGCCATCACCAGCAAACTGACTACTACGGCAGGGAAGCAATGAGAAAGAAATTAAGAAAATTCTGCTACAATTAGGACATTGCAAGGTAACAATACCAGAAAAGCACTTGTTAAAACATTCCTTTTGAAATGAAAAATTTAAATCTGTGACCCATGGTTCTGACTGTACTGTTTACTACACAAGATATAGCTAAATATATATTCTGTCCTCTGGACAAATGCTTCTTAACCTGTCTTATGTGTGAGACAGGCTATTTTTTCCCCAGTGTGCCAGGGACTAGTAACATATTTGTGCCCACAAGCTACTTTCTTTCCTCGAAATTCTGCAGGGAATGGCAGATGATGGCTGGTGGACCAGCACTGATCTGTGAACCACCAGTAGTACTGCTCTCAAAAGCAGGGTGTCAGATAGATGTGTATTAAACTCCACAAGCTGTGTTGTCAAAAAATAGGCAGGCCTGTATTAAAGCAGTGTCATCCAGCAGGCAGGGCTTCTCTGTTATAGAACACATCTCTTCAGACACACATGCCTACATATAAGTTTATCAGTAAATGTGATTTATTGGGCTATACACCAGCTGATAGTGATGTGTGCGACTTCACCACTTCTCTCAACCTGCTTCTCCTTCACATTTTTAACATGCCAGGATGTAAATTAAATACATGCATGACTAAGGCACATGCCTAAAACGTCCTAATTAAAATTTGGTAAGGCTGTTAGTGGCTTCATAATAATACTTCAGGAACAGGGCTTAGCCACTATAAATAGGACTCTACAAACCACTGAAAGCAGTTTGATTTATTTAAAATTATTACAAGGTCATATTTAAGCCTAGAACTCTAGTAAAATGAATGACCTTATCCTAGGTCAGCACAGATATCTTCCCCCACATTGAGTCTAACAAGATAATGTACATAAGAATGACACATGATTTCTACTTATAACAACATACAGAGGGGAAAAAAGAGTTGGGATAGTAAGAGAAAGCTATGGAATCCCACCACTGATCCCTTGTTTCTGCTATGAGTCTGTTCACATTATACAGATATACACAATGCTTCCACTTGAACTGCCATAGTTCCAACTTACAGAATCCTGGAATTTGCAGTTTAGGGAGGGATACTCAGAAATCTCAACCAGAACTTTGTTGCCTAACCAGCCTACAAATACCAGGGTTCCACAGGAGACAACTAGGGCAGTTAAAGGGGAATCATAGTGCTGTTCTGTGAAAGTGTCTTATAATAGATAGCTATCTTCAGCCATTTCCACACGGGGATATAGCCCGCACTGGGACGACCTCACCAGGAGGTCGTCTACACCGCGGGGTGCGCTACGGCAGTTTGAAAAGGTGAGGTTCTACACCTCAAAGCGCCCTCGCGCGGCCATGGCGGTGGCGCTGCGTGTTTTATGAAGACCACCTTTCAAGTGGTCTTTTTAAAACAAGAGCGTGCTAGCCCGTCGCAGCGCCCTGTAAAGAACTGCAGGGGCGCGCAAGCGCATCCCTGCAGAGCTGCCCAGGGCAGGTTCCGTCTGGCACGCTGCCCCGATTGGCAGAGCACCGCCGGACACTGCCGGGCACCGCTGGACGCCGCTGCCGTGTAGAGCAGTGAACGCGCACTACTCCTCGCGGGGACGGAGCCACCCGGATTAAGGTAAATTCCGTCCCTGCGTGCGCCGCCCCGTTCCGCCGCGTTTCACCCCGCCCCATGTGGAAAGGGCTTTCATCTACAGGGAAGTGGAATTAGGTGTACAGGCCAGTTTCTTTCCAGTTGTACCAAAGACTGCTTTGGTACACGTGTGATGAAACATTCCCAAAGCAGCAGTATGGCATCTCTACCCAACCATCCCTGGGAAATTGTATACCAAGGGATTCATCAATTTGGCAAGTTGCTCATCAAGTTATAAGTCCAATACCAGAAATTATTCCTGCTATAAAGCCTTCTATCCACTCAAGCCTTTAGCTGTTAAATGAAACTGCAGTGTTTAGTATATGGTAGATTAAATCTCATATCTTGCTTTACACAAAATTCTGCCATTAAAATGTCAGTTGTAGCAGTATTTATTTTTGTTTACAAAAAGCTTTCTTAGTTGAGTGGAGGGGGATTGTATGAATCAGAAAGGACCTTGTTGAAATTACTCTGGAAAAGAATACCAGTGAAGATGAAAGCAGGTACTTTATGAGCCTCTCATAATGAAGGTGGATTCACCTTTCTTTGTTTGAAATCATATTTTGATGTTGCCCAATTATGTTAATTATAGGCAATATTTAAAGACACTTTTATCTCAGGTTACCTGCTGGAAAAAGTTGGTTTACGTTCTGTTAGACAAGCTACCATGATAGAGAAATATGTAGTGCAAAATTTAATTCATGTTAAGGTACCCTCAGAATTAATTTTGGAAGCATGGTTAAAGTATGGGATATAATATTGTTCAACTGTAAGATGAGATATATCTAGCTTCAATACTTGGATATAAAATGTTACTGGCGGGGAGATTTTCATGTGATGCAAACAAGCTTAGAAATCTGCATGGTTTTTGAAGATTTTCTCTGAGTGGAAAGAAAATGGCTAAAATTACTCATTGTTTTCTTTGACAAGAAAGTTAATGAAGAGTTATATCCTTTCTCTTTGATCCACTGATTCCTCCCCTAAGTGCCCTTAACCAGTTAATTCACATTGCGCATAGTGAGAGGGATTCATGGAGTGGAATGCCAGGACTGGTAAATTTGCTATCCCCATGCTGGGAGGGCTTATGCTGTGCTAGAGGGCCATTTCTGCTCTGCACAACTTCCAGGACCAGCTATTTCCTAAGTATCTGCCTCCCAGGGGTCCTTGGTACCAGGCGTTGTATGCAGATTAACCTGGAAAACAGCTTGTGCCATGTTGAGGCCTCCTCAGAAAGCCTGCCATTCAGAAAGTTGTTAGTGAATGTAGAGCTGCACCAATGTCTTATTTTGTTTGTTTTACTGTGGCCACCACAGTTCTGCATTAAGGCTTCCAAAGCTATGGTAACAGAGAGCCTGATAGAGTAATAAAGAAGAATAGGATGGTGTAGCAAGCTGCAGTGCTTTGCTTCCTGCCTCAAGCAGAGGGAGATCTCAGGCTACCAGTTCTAGTTCTTGAACTAAGAGTATATTTTAAAGTAAAAACTAGAATTGGAAGCAGAGAGTATGGCAAGTCTTGGGAACAAACTGCATCCACCAAATCAAATTCCTCACTCGGACTTATGCATTTCCTCTTCTAGTATGACAGTGCTAGGATGAACTGGAAGACAGATAACCATTAACACATAATATCCCCAAGTGTGCTATCTGAGAAGCAACTGTTTGCCTGAATTCTGCGGCCACAGTTACAAGATAAAATTCGATGATGTCACTACATTTGCAGAAAATTTAGTGGGACATACTTACCTGATGAACATAGAGATGCAGCCAAACTGGAATACTATTTAGAAGAGCTCAGTTACCTCACAGTCTAGTAATGTGAAATCCCTAGAGCTCTTTCGTAAGTAAGTAGAGGAGTTTGTAGGGGGGAAAAAACTAAGAAAACGCTTCTGGAAATCTTAGCACTTAAAACCTTGGGTATCACACTACTAAGGTGACCAGCATCATACTGGGATTTTTTTAAAAAAAAATGGGCAGAACAATCTGTCATGTAGTGAGTGTATTTGCCTATTTGCTCACATCTGCCGCCCCTTTAAGATACCACAAGACTCTCTTTTTGTTATTTGCTTGTTTTGGATTTTTATTGCTGTTGCTGCTGCTGCTACTGCCGCCGCTGCACTAGAGTAGTATAGACATTCTTTTGGAAATTGTTACAAGAAACTTAAGTCTGGGGGGCAAAATGCCACTCTCCAGATATGCTTAGCTGCAACTCCTGGCCTGTGTCTATGCTCAAAAGGGCTCGTGTTCAGTGACAGCAGGAGGGCTGCATCTTGCTTACCCTGCTTTAAAACGACTTACCCAAAGCTGAATAAACCCAAGCCATCTTTTTCATTAACAAGCAATTTGCTGCACTGCGCATTTGGCATTCTTCACATTCTCAGCACTCATGAGGAATGGGAGTTCTCTTGCTGTACCCTAATGGGGCAACAGGTGTTAATTCAGATAACAAGAATTTTGTCAGGCCAAATCTGGACTTTTTTATTCACATGGTAAATTAAAATGCAACTCCAGAAAAGTTTCCATGACTGAGAAGGGCCCTGATGCTAAACTTACACATTGCACCAGGAAATAGAAAATGCTTATAAATTAAAATAATGGCTATTCTTTATTCCCTTTCCAACAGATGTCCCCTGGCAAGAAAATTGGGCTTTTACTCATCAAGACAGAGCGGAGTAGTGGAGTCCTTCAAGACCAATAATATGCAACAAGTCCTGACCTAAGATTGTGTCTTTTTGGAGAAGTGATCTTGTGTTTATTCTGGAACTCTAAGAAGCTTTGGCATTGTTTTCATGTCATGCCCTAATAGAATCACATTCAACCCAATGCACAAAGAACTGTGTGATATGGTCATGTGAGACTCTTGGGAGAGCCACAAGCATGAGATAAATGGATATTCTGGATCATGAATTGTAACCTTCTTAAGCTATCTGATGTGGCACACCAGCAGGTCTTTTTTCTCCCAGTGTGCCAGGGATCAAAACCATATTTCTGCCCATTAGCTACAACTGCCACAGTCTGGCAGACCAACACCTGTCCATGAGCCACCACTCTGAGTAGTATTGAGCTGGAGCTTTTCCTTTGGTTTCAGTGCATTGAAGTCTAGATAGTATCCCACTATTTACAATCACTATCCCTTCTGGAAATATACATCACTGACACAGATGAGAAAAGGCTGCTTGGGGTACAGTGGAAAAATAGAAGCTGTTTGACTTGGCCAGCAGATCCAAATATATTAGCTACATTTCAAAAGCAAACAGTCTTTATAAAGGTTACATGAACCAGGGTAAGCTAAACATGTAATTTAGCACTGGCCACTTTTCCTGGGGAAAAAGGAGCCACGTGTGGTCCTAATCCACTTCAGATCAATAGTGCATATGGAGAAAGTTCTTATTTTGTCTTTACGTTCTCCCTCTCTGACCCCTTTTTTCAGATAGTTCCTCCACCAGCTGCTATTTCTCCACTCAAGGTGCTGTAGATAGTAAACAGGTGTTACCCTTTGACTTGGGGGTCCCGTGAGGGACACCCAAATAACCAAAACAAATACAACAAGATGGGGAAATTAGCTGGAGCACTCTCTTGGCTAACGAGAGGCAGGGTAACTTAGCAGTGATCTTTTACCCTGTGTATACAGCGTCGGGTCAGTGAGCAGACAAAATAGTTCAAGCTAGCAATAATATTTATTAAACAAGTATTAAGAAAAGCACAAACACACTGCTAGCTAGGAATAGGAAATAGAGCTTTGGGGGAATGGGTGATACGTCACCAATCTCGCAGTCCTGAAGGATCCGATGGAGGGCAGGAGGGCTTGGTGCGGCGGCCGAGGGGAGCTTGCAGAACGAAGAGGCAGCAAGGCAGGAGAGCAGTCTGAACGCAAGTCCAAAGAGCTCTCGGAACTGGGGATTTTTATAGGGGGAAGGAATGACCATAGGCTAGTCTGGTCTTGGGCGAAAACAATGAGTTTTGGGCTGGAGACAATGTCTCCGAAAGGTCAGAATTTACATGATTGAGTTATGGACCGAATTGACAATAGTATGGCCAGTATGTAGATGCAGCTAGCTTGGCAGTTAAGCACTTAGCTCGCCAGGGTGCCCTCTCGGGGCAGAGGTCTCTTTGTTTTAACATGCATTAGTAATGAAGGTGTTTGTTTCGGGAGGTCCCCTAAAGCAGATCTGACAGTTTCTGGCTTGCTTTGGTGTAAACAAATGTGAATAGCCATGCCTAGCTTCGCGCCCGTTCGATGGCCTCACAAACACTTGGCTGGCGGCAGAGCAGGGCCGAATTGTGATATCAAAATGATATCTAAAGGTTACCAAAGGCCAGGACAGTTCACGGTGGTAACACAGGGTACTTTCACCTTGTACATAGCCATTCACTGTACACAGCTTAGAACAAACTCCAAGTAATTCACTTGGAAGGTTTGCATCAGTTTTTAGTTTGAAAGGGTGGTTCCAGCTGAGGTTTTGATTGCATAATTTGCAATACCTTTTTCATGGAATTACATACGGGGTGGGCAGATGTTGGTGTCTACAATTTGCAGCTTTCTCATGTAGCCCTCCCAACGGTGTTCTTTCTTTACACACAAAATATACACACACATACACCTTTTAGGAAGGCACGAGAAGAGACTTTTGATTGCTGGCACTTGGGATACAGATCTTTTCAGAGGAAGGACAAGCAGCAAGAGGGGTGACTTGGGACAGGTTAATAGCAGTGGAAGAAAAGGAAAGAGTTAAAACCCACTAGATGCCTCATGATCCATATAAGGTTCAAGGCCTGCAGTGGTTGCTTCTCAATATAAGAAAACATAGTAAAGGAGAAAGGATAAAAGAAATCAGGTGACCATGGCTGAGCATGTTTTTAAAAACACTTGTTTCTGGTAACATGCAGTTTGACCTTTAGATTTTAAAAGTTACCTTTGTTTATTGACATACTGGCGTTGGATATTCTAATTGTTATCATTATATTGTTGTTTGTAACAATGGAAACCTTTGTTCCTCACTGATGCAGAGAACAGTATATTGCGGTAACTGAAACAATGTGTCCCTTCTCAGTTAGTAGAGATTTAGGAGAAGGCAAGATTGGGAGGGGACACCAAATTGGTTACCCTCAACTGAAACAAAAATGAAATCAATGGTCAGAAGGTTCTATGACAAATCAGGATTTTGTAAAACTTCTGCACCTCACCTCTTCTGAAACCAGAAGCCTGTTTACTCAGCAATTTTTCCTTGCTGCTGAGCTAGGTGAAGAACAATGCCAAAAAGATCAAAGTGGGGGCTGTATTTAAACATGCCCAAGTACACAATCAGCAAATCTGTTTACTTTGGATTCCTATGTAGCAAGCACATTGCTCTGTGTCAGCTTTCCCCTCCCTAGCTTATTTCTGCTTAGTGCATATGAAGTGGGGTTGGGGTGAGAATAAACTCTACTCCATCCACCTCCATTCCTCAGAATCAAGGATCTGTACAAAGTTGATCACTGCTGGTGGCAAAAATAAATCTTATTCATTCAACAGGGAACTTGTATATATTAATAGAAAAGTGGGATACAAATTTTAAGAGAGTTGAAGAGTTTCAGGAAATAGATACAATTCAGTGGTTTCTTCTCAATATTGAATTCAATAGAAAAAATTCCCTTAAAAAATTTCTAAATTTTGTAGTACTAGCATAAACATCTTTTAGAAAGGTGATATCTTGGTTCTCTGAGTTATATTAGATACTGCAATTTGCATGGAAAGATGGCTTCCACTTGTGAGGTTTAAATATCTGCCTTTGCTTTTGTGTGTGTGTGGGGGGGGGTGATCTCTGACACTTGAGAACAGTACTAATGCAGGTTAGAAACTGGCAAAGAAATCATGGGCACATTTAAATACAACCATTACTTAAATTAGTGAAAACATCATTTGGACAGTCTTCAGAAAAAGAGAAAGAAAAAGAAAAATATGTCTAGAGAAATCCTACCACTTCTCTAGAGATCACATTCTTATATCAAATCTAGCAAAGGACATGCTTAAAGATTGGGAGTTTTTAAAAATACCAATTCTGAGTGATTAATCAAATATTCACAGGCATAAAATTATTTCAATCTCTTTTATTAAGCCATTTCTTCAATTCATTTTGAGGGGTTTCAGTTGCTATTCTCCCAACCACCCTACATTCTACCTCACAATACAAATATGAGTCATTAACTACTACCGATGCCTTCCTCCAAAATACTACAGGGTGTTAGGGGCTCAAACAATCCAGTTTCCTCTTCTGCACCCTGTTTTTCATTTACCTTTTCAATCTGACCCCCAAACAGAACATTCCAAGGTTTTTGATGATGCTTGAACATACTCAGGTCTTGGTGGACTCGCTTCTTGGGGAGGGAAGGTGTTTCTGTTTCTTTAATAGACTGTACTTACATATACTTGATCTTGATTCCCTCCATAAACAGAATCATAGAGTTGGAAGGGGTGCCATGGGCTACTGAGGCCCTTTCTGCAGCACCCTTCCATCCCGCAATGGGGACAGGAAAGGATGTGACCATGATGCTTCTGCATAATGTCATCGCAGTCCCATCCTTCTCCTGTCCCCAGTGGCACAATCACGAATTAAATCATTGAAGGGTTTTTCCCATCAATGACATGCAATCATGCCACCATCCTAGACTCACCTGTCCTGCAGAAGCACAATGGCTGCACTTCCTGCCCCAGTGCAGCCTGAGAAAGTACCCAGCTGTGCTGTGGAAGGAAGGAAGAGGCATGGCCATCGCAATCCCTTCTGCAGAGAGCCAGCTGGTGTGAACGGTGCGCTCCTGTTGCGCTCCCCTCCCAGCAGCGCCACTGACAGGATCCCCATTGGACAACTCTGGAAAAAGGTAAGATGTTGAAAGGGCCTGAGTGCAGTCCTCTGCTCACTGCAGAAAATCCAGCTAGAGCATCCCCAGCAGGTCACTGCCCAGCCTGTTTTAGAAGATGTCTAGAGAAGAAGACTGCACTGCCTCTCTAGGCAATTAGTTCCATTGTCAAACCTCTCTTACTGTCAAAAATTAGAGCCACATGATTCTCACCCATACTTTAAATCTATGACTACCAGAGAAAGATTGGATAGATTATTAAATATATATAGCAATGGTAATGGAACCACCATGGTGTTGTGGTTTGAGAGTTGGACTAGGACACTGGGAGACAAGACTTCAAATCCCCACTTGGCCATGGAAACCCATTGGGTGACCTCAGGCAAGTCACATTCTCTCAGCTCCCCAATAAATCTTGCCAAGAAAACCCTGTGATAGTTTCACCATAGGGTTGCCATATGTTGGAAGCAACTTGAAGACACACAACAACAAAGAGGCAAAGGCAAAATCAGCAATTCTGTAGGTGCTTATTTAAGAGTAGAGCCAGCTGAATGCAGTGATGCACTCTTAAGTAAACATGCACAGAACTGTATTCACTGTAACAGAAGAAATGTATCTTATTCTGATTTGCCTTTTAAGTATTGAAAAACATGAAACTATCACAGAGATTAGGCTGCCAGAGTGACAACCTGGAGACAGCTCCTGTACCTGTAATGGCTGTATAGAAGAGGGACTTTCCACCGGTGTCACTTGTTACTCAGCTGCATGACAACACTTGCTGAAATTCGCTCTTCCACATGACAAATAAAGGCACAAGAGCCCTCTCCAGTTTTCAGTCTGGCAACCCTATGAGCAGGAGAGGAGGTGAGCACACACATGAACACACACTGGTGGGAAAAAACAAAAAAGACAAGTGGTCCTCCTTCTTTCTATACACCCCACTCTGTGATGTGATCTGTGATCTGTTGCTGTTTTCTTGAAAAACACTTAAGAAAAATTTCACAACCTCTCTGAAAGGTTTGTCATTCCAAAGTTCTTAGAACTAAGAGGTTCAACTTAAAATCAATATGAATATATGGTGGGGGGGCATTCCCCTGCACAGCACATTGCAGGAGCAATTATTAGAGCTCCTAGGCAGTTTGCTTTTAACAGAAATTGCACAAAGGTAAACTGAACTTCTCAACCAGAATACTGATGGAGTGCCACACTAGCATAAAAAGTAGGCAAACAAAGCTTTCTCAGAGGTTGTATAAGGTGGTCTCTAGTGCAGCCAGTCTATCCATAAGTACACACTGTCAACTTTCCCACTTTTGACTTGGTGGGCAGACAACCAATGAACCATTACACAATAGGTAAGCTCAAGGTTGTGGTACCCACTGTGCAACTAGTCATACAGTTGTGAGATCCAGTGTTATCGACACTGGTCTATAATTATTCTATGCCAAAAGTATACTGAATCTTAGACCTAGCAAGCAGCTAACTACTCTTCAAACTGCTTAAAGTTCTACATTTCCTGCTCTAAGAGAGACTCATGTGCCCTTTTTATGCAGGGTTTATATTCACAAAGTCTCTTTAAGTAATGCATGCATTCACTTCTGTGTTTGCTCATTCTAATAAAAGCTTTTAGTGTGTATTTTTTAGTGGGTTCTCTATAATCTGAAAAGATTTTTCCCTTAGAGCTATGAATCAAGTCTGCCAGTTGTTATACATCTTTATGGTCCTTCTACTTAGAAAGAAAGAAACCTGGAAACAGCTAAAGGTTTTCAAGAAGTAGCCCCAGGGCCCAAACAGATGTCATGAGCCATTTCCTACAAATTAGAAAAGGAAAGTAGGCCCTCAGGTTAATTACTAGAAGACACCCACCCTCCCACCCTCACTCACACACATACGCACAGTAAGCAGGAAGATAAGTCTGACACTGAGACCCAGAGCTTGCTATTGTATTTCAAGAGATGAAGCATGAACTTTGCATTGCGTTTATTATTTCTCTTTTCAACGAAAAACCACCTGACTTTTCCTTTTTAAACTATGTCCCTTACACATGCCCTAGCTACACTGTCAGAACATTTTAATCACGCCACTAAATATTTACTGTATGTTATTTCCTGTACTTTCTTCCTCAGTTTTCTAGCCTTCTCAGCCCCTAAGCTCTAACCCCCCCCCTCCAATCATCATCAAGTGGTTGTGAGACAACAGTATGACTCAACAAAGAGAGAAGATGGATCATTTGTGCCTATATGGAATGAGCTGGTTGCCAAGATCAGTATTTTTCTGTAATCCCAGTGAAGTCACAGGGATTCAATTTATTTTCCAGTCAAGACAGAATTTAGTACTTATGGAGTTTAATTGTTAAGCAAACTCAAAAATTTAAAACAGACTGAATGGGCATAATGATGTTTGTAAACACATTTCCCCAGGTACGACCCTCCCCACATCTTTTGTGAAGGATAACAGCCAGGAATGAAAAGAATTAAAAAACACTGTGCACTACTTTTGAAAAGAGGCAGGGTAACATTTACAACCAATAGGACAAAACTGCAAGTAACTGCAACTGCAACTGGCATCATCCAAATGACTTAAAAATACACTTTTAAATATCCCTGAATTTAAGACTTTTATTTGCTGCCTTCTCCAGTCTCCAGAATTCCACTATCTTTCTAGGAAGATGGTTACATAGAGAGCTAGCAGGCTGGATTAGCAAGAAATTAAACTGTCCAGTTAATTCTGCAGGGCCAGCTTTAAGAGTGTGCAAAGTGGCTCCAGGGCACCAAGCTGAAGCGGATGCAGAGCCAAGCTGTGTGCACACTAACAGAGCAGCTGTGTGCATGTGTGTTTTAATGTACTATCTTAGAAATCCCAGTATCTACAAATATAAGCCAAATTACTTTTGGCCACCATGCAGGATAAAGCATATTGTTGACAGAGGTAACCTCAGAGGTGGGGTTTCTTCTCTTTGACTATTTTAGCAGACCTCTCATTGTAGCTCAAGCTCTCACCATCTACACAGATGGAAACTGGGGGGTTTACACTGTCCTCATTGAGCAATGCCACTACCATCTCCACACAACGGCTTTTTCTTCGTAATACTTGCCTCTTTCTTTATTTGACTCTATTGCTGTGCTTTGCATTTCTGTGCTGAGTTCCAGACAGTTTTCAGAAGATGTTTTCACAAACACTCCAATATAAATACACTTATATGTTCCCCACTGTGGTAGACTGTATGATGGTATCAATGTCCTTTGTGCTACAAAACTGTTTAGCATACCAAGCAGTTGCTAGACTTGGTCATTCAGCTACTGTCACACTCTATTATGAGGCAATGGTGATTTTCCACAGGTACCACATTTGTAAGTCTAGTTGCACTATTCCATCATAGGACCTAGTTTGGGAGGGAGTATTAGTGCTCAAAGTGGAGAGCTTGCAGCAGGAGCCCTTTTTGTGGAGTGCTGGCTATAATAAAGGACACAGGCCTAGAATTCCATATGAGTCATCCTGTGACAGCTACTCAGAATATATGACAGCAACAACAACAACAACAACAACTTGATTGGGATCCTATGATTGCAAGCAAAGCAGGAAATAAGTAATAGCTTATTCTGAGACCTTTTATAGCTGGCAAAGAGGTTTTTAGGAGCTGTTTTGTAATGCTACACAAGTCATAATGGGACCCATTCACACTACATAATTGTAGCATTATGACTGCACTTTAAAAGCCATGACTGCAACCTATGGAACCTTGGGATTTATAGTTTGGTCAGAGATATGAGAGGAGCTTCCTGGCTGATATTTCTAAATTCTTCTCCCTGAACTCCAAATCCCAGGATTCCATAATATGTTGCTATAATTGTGTTGAGCCCCTGGTAATCCTACAAACTCTCAAGGGGGAGCAACTGGGGTAACCTACCCTAAGTCTCTGCAAAGTTAGGAGCCCCCTGCCTCAGTTCCTGTGTGTACCACTAGCTCTTGCCTTTGCCCTGATCCTAACCTACTGCTCACCAGAATTCTTGTTTTAATAAAAAGAACAAATGGTTTATTAGGTGCAAGATGACACTAAATCTCAACATACAGGTGTGACATAATGGAACCTCTCCCAAGTCATGTTAAAGTGAACATTTTACATTGTTGTATATGAAACATAATACTGTTAATTTGAGGCTTAAGCAATCATTTGGTGGAAATTCACTGTCTTAAAGAACAGACTAAATGAATTGTTTTTCTTTCTTTCGTCAAACTTACTTGGCTGTAAAAATGTATCACTGAGAGACTGGGAGGGACACTAATGAGTCTTAACCAATCATAGTAAGATACTGTTCAGCCTGCCTCTGTTCCAGAGTTTGTTATAAAAAGAAAAAAATAATGTGTAAAGGTTTCAAGTAGCAACAGAGTGAATGGCACCTAAGATTTCTAGGCAAGGTGACTGACTGGAGGGAAATTTCTGGTGGCAGTTGTCACAGAAAGTGCTGTAAGAGTGTGTGAGGCCAGGCCTTAAAGGGAGGAATCCTTCCTAAATAGTGGAGAAGGGCAGCCGCAGGCCACAACAGCAAGATCTGTGGGACTGAGCCCCAGGAAACAGAAAGGAGCTGTCTAAGGCGGGGTTTGGAACCTGACGGAGGAGATATTCAGGAGAAAGACACAGCTGTGTCAGTTTGGATCAGTATACAGAGGAATCTTTTAGCACCTCTGTGACTGAAAGAAGTTGGTCGTGTAAGCTTTTGTAGATTAAAGTCTACTTTGTCTGCATCTGATAAAGTACATCTTAGGAAAGCTTATGCAACCAACTTCTTTTTCTCGGTTAGTCACAAAGATGCTACAAGATCCCCTTGCAACCCAGAGAAAGCAACAGAAGCTAAAACTCAGAATAAGCTCAGACTTCGTAGTGAAGTTATTAAGAAAATGCTAGATGCCAGTAAGGAAGATATTTTGGGCTATGTTTGGAGCAGGAAGAAGAACAAGGAAATACTAGAGATGTGGCATGGAATAGATGGTGAAATAACAAAAGGGAATAAAGTGAAGGTGGAAAACCTCAACACCTTCTTTGTTTCTGTTTTCTCCCAAAAGCAAAATAGTGCTCTACTTGGTGGAAACAGAAAAAAAAATGCAGCAAGGGAATTACAGCCCAGAATAAGAAAGGGGGTAGCATAGTAGAATGACTATGACTGGATTCAAGTCTTCAGGGCCATGTGAATAGCATCCGAGAGTACTAAAAGAAGTCGCAGGTATAATTTCAGAAATTTTTGAGAATTCTTGGAGAACAGGAAAGCTCTCAGCAGACCGGAGGATGGCAAATGTTGTTCCCTTCTTCAAAGGAGGCGAGGGGAGAAGGTCAGGACAACAACCAGTTAGCTTAGGTGAAAACCAGGAAAGGTTCTAGAACAGCTCATTAAAAGTCAGTCTATGAGCACTCAGAAAGGAAAGCTGTGATCACAAAGAGCCAACATGGATTTCTCAAAAACAAGTCATGCCAGATTAATCTTATTTCTTTGTTTGATAGAGGGACAAGCTTTGTAGACTGGGGAATGCTGTGGATATAGTATAGCTTGATTTCCCTAAGAATTTTGACAAGATCCCCCATATTACTACAGGCAAGCTAGTAAAATGTGGGCTAGACAATATTACTGTTAAATAGATTGGTAACTGACTGAGGGCCTTTCTGCACTACACTGTTATAGTGTTATTATTCTACTTTCAACATTTCATTTTTCTGGAATAAATGTAGTACCTTACCTTTATGTAGGTTGACATTTGTTTTGTTAGTTCTGGCTGTTAAGGTCATTTTGAACCCTGAACCTGTCTTCTTCTAGCTGCTCATCCTAATTTGATATCATTTGCAACTTTGACAATCATGGATTCCACCATTTATATAGATGTTGAGAACCTTGTAGTACTCCCCCAGTGACTTCTTTCCAGGATAAAGACAAACCATTGGTGAGCACCTTTTGGGTTTAGTCACAGCCTTTCCGCCCTACACAGTTATAGTGCTGTTATTCCACTTTCAACATTCTATGGAATCCTGAAGTTTGCAGTTTAGGGAGAGGCATTTAGAGTTCTCAGTAAACTACAAACCCCAGAATTCCACATCAATGCTGTCAACAGTGCACTTCAAAAAGATCTAGGGGACTTAGTAGACCACAGCCTAAACACTGCTCAACAGCATGATGTGGCAGACAAAAACAAAACAAAACACCACAATTCAAGAAGGATATTGACAACCTGGAACATGTCTAGAGAGATTATTCTAAAAACCAAAAACTTAGGGAACTGGGTACATTTAGCTTTGAGATGAGAATACTGAGAGGTGATAGGGGCCTAAATACCTTAAAGGCACCAGATCTCATCTGATCCTTAAAGCTAAGTATGGTCAGCACTGATGATACTTAGATGGCGGACTGCCAACTAATACAAGGTGCTATAAGCAATGTTCCAGAAGAAGAAATTAGCAAATCACCTCTGAGTAGGCATTACCTAAGAAAACTCTATGCAATTCATGAGGTCACGATATAAGTCAATAGGTGACTTGAAGGCATGTGTACACCTATTTGAAGGGATGCTACACAGAATATGGAGCAGGCTTATTTTCTGCTGACCTAAAGAGACCAAAACATGAGCCAGTGGATTCAAACAGCAAGAGAAGAGATTCTGCCTATGCATTTGACAGAACATCTCGATAGGGAAAGCTCTTTCGACAACCAAATGGGCTTCCTCCTATGGTGGTGAAGTCTCCTTCTCCGAAGGTCTCTAAACAAAGGTTGAATGGCCACCTCTCAGGAGGCTATGTATTACAGCACAGCAGAGGGCATGGACCAGCTGGCCAGTGCAGCCCCTTCCAACTCTGTTATTCTATGATATTATTATTCATGGCTTGATTCCAAAGCTTGGTACAAACATGCATGGGTCCTTGTAGGCAGCAGAAGCTTGGCCCCAATGCCACACCTTCCCCAGGCCCGACAAGGCCTCTAGGTCACCCTGCAAATCTGAACAAAGGCAGAAATGGACAAAACCATTCAGAGTGCTATTTATCTGGGGCCTCCGCCCTGCATTACTATCTCTTACTAGTTACTCCACCTGCACCTCAGGAGGGGAAAAGGCTAAGGAAGATCTGCAGCTGGAGGCAGTGGAGGAGGACACACCAGCTATACGCAAGGGGCACCAAAGGACTGCAGTTCTCACTTAGTATTCCAGGTCTGGGTGCAGACTCACAGCACCTGAAGAACATGGACAGAATGTTTCTGACATCAGTGGCAGCAAGTTCTGTGTGGGTGGCAGAATTCAGCTTTGCAGAACTGTCTTTGTTGTTCTGTTAAAGATTCAGAAACTCATTTTCTACTTTTACTCCAAAATGATAAACACTGAAAGAAAGTGCATTTGATGTGATTTCCCAAGTTTTAAATGTTGTAATTTTATCAGATTATTATTTTCCTGTTTACCTGAAGAAATGTTTAGCTTCAGTGCATTAGAAATACTTTGTTTGTATGCATATTTTTGCTCTTAACCTTTGAATATTTTAATTGTTGCAAGATAAAATGTGATTTTCTATGTGGGACAGCCCTTGAAGAGGACTTGGAAACTTTAGCTAGTGTTGAATGCTGCTGAAAACCTGCAGGCAGATCATACTTTGGTTCAACAAAAATGGCTGACCCATCTGTTTCTGGGCCCAATTCAAAGGGCTCTTTTTAACCATTATATATCCTAATGCCTGGAAGTTTCATACCTCAAGGACTGTCTCTCTACTTCCTTGTTTAGGCTCAGTCAGTAGGCTTTTTTGTCTGGAATTTATGAACTTCAACAGCTGTGTGAGATTTTTACAGTAGTTATTTCAAAATTGTGGAAACTTCTTTCAGTAGAGATTAGGCAGCTGCAAGATTCCTTCTTTCCTTCTTTCTTTGCTTTTGGATGAAATATTTCTGTATCTGCTTATCCTGATTACTGCTTCTGCTGTTTCCTGGTTTTATTTTAATCGTGTAGTAGTGATTTGTAAATAGTGATGAAGAATTGAAGATTCATTCAAAATTCCTCATATAAGTATTTCTATTTACAAGGAGGTAGTTCTACATTTATTCTGCCTCTTCAGTTACAAGATTACTTTGCCACAGTGGAAGCAGAGTCAGCGCTAACCAGATTCTATTTAAGAGTGACAAAATTGTTATTAAGTTGCCACTTATTTGTTACTATAGTGTATGCTGTAAGTATAAACACCTGAGTAGTGTAGGTTTCCGTTCCGCTGGCTTCCATTCAAAAGTTACATTCCTAAGCTGCAATGTGGATCAGCCATAAAGCGTCACCACAACCACAACAAATGTTGAAGGCCTAACAAAAGATAACACTTTTTCTTTGTCATTTATGGGATGTTTAAATGACACTTCTTCCCAAGTTGTATCTTATTTTGATCTGCTGGCAGCGTAATGATAAAAGTGCTTTTAAAGAAAAGAATCCAAAACCAGAATTACAAATTGGAAAGTTAGAAGGGATTCTCCATACAGATCCTGTAGGTTATCAGTTCTTTGCTCGCCTGGTGGTAATCAATCCTGGTCCCTGATCATTTTCACAGGATGGACCCAACAGCAGGACAAAAAGACCTTTATTCCTTTTGCTTATTATAAAACCTAATTCATGAGGAAGGGTAATGTGGGGCTGGACGTGGGTCCTATCAAGTAACATTAATGTTCAGCCAAGATATGAACCCTGTGTTTGAACAAGAGAGACAGTCTTTGAAGAACATAATCTGAGCTGCCACAATGGCTAATGCAAAATTAGCTGCTCCAGTTACCTTATGGGATGAGGTCTAGCAAAGCGTACCTGGGCTCTTTATCAAGATGCAGGATTTTTATTGATTCAAATGGTAATTGCCGAGAATACAAAATGCATTGTCTTCAAAGGGCAGGGGAAAAGGAAAGAGAGGTTAGGTTTCTTCAGTTCACAATAAGGTTGCACATTTCTGTTCATTGCTATGGGAAAAAATACCAAACCATTTACTGTTTTCTTCTCTTCCAGCCCCCGCTTTCCCTCCCACTTTCCTAACTGCTGTTGTATGAAATCTAGGACAAATGCAGTCTGTCCTACTAGTGACTCAATGGCAGCTTCTCTTCTGGGCCAGTTGCACCCAGTTAGATTTGGGCTGTTTATAACCTACACTTCTGCTATTAATCCATGTTGTGTGGCCTTGGCCAAGTCATGACTCCTCAACCTTAAAATTCCCTATCCATAAAATAGGCATAACAGCAGCCTACTGTTGTGAAAGCAAACATAATTTAGATTGTAAAGAGCAATGAGAAAGACTATGAAGTGAAAAGAAAGAAAAAAATTAGTTACAATTTTCTATTTCTTTGTGTTAATGTTAAAATTCTAGGTTCTCCTGTTTGCTTACCCTTGTTGTCACAAATTTTTGCTCCAGGCAAATCTAAACACAAGAAATCAAATAGATCTCCTTCTTGTCTTGACACTGACTCCCTGATAAGACACACACTTTTTCTACCACCTTGGGCACAATTTATTCAGTATGCCATGACCTTAACACAGAGGCAAAGGTGATTGATACATTTCTAATCCAAGGAACTATTTATCTGATCCTTTGAAAGCAGGAAACTTTAAAGGGTGAGTGAGATATTGAAGGTAGCACTCTTATGATGCTCTGCCCTCAATTTCCAGAAAGAAATGACCATGGTCATTACAAGCCCAAGCATCCTCAAACTTTAGGTTTTCAATGTTTTTCCTCCTTTGTGTCTCACATATGATAAAAGGAGATTAGAACCATCTGTCTGTGATCTGTAGCAAATTGTAGTTTTTTGCTTCACCCAAACTCAGCAACCACAGATTACTGCACACAGTCCTGAATCCTGTTGTTAGTCCCAGCTGGAGTAAACCTATTGAATCAGTGGGATTTACCTCACAGAATCATAGAGCTAGAAGGGGTCTTGTTGGCTATCATGTCCACCCCTACTCAGTGCAGAAAATCCAGCTACAGCAACCCCAGCAGGTAGCTGTCTAGTGTCTTTTTGTTGGTGTCCAGAGAATTCCATCACCTATCTAAGTAACCAGTTCCATTATCAAACCACTCTTAATGTAAGAAAAGTTCCTTCTAATGTCCAATCAAAATCTATCCTCCTGTAAGTTAAAACCATTAGACCTGGTCCTACTCTTTGGGGCTGCAGCAGAGAGCATAGCTGCACCTTCTCCTCTGTGACAACCCTTGAGATATTTAGAGATTGCAACCAAGTCAGAGCCAGCATGGTATAGTGGTTTCAGTGTCAGGCAAGGGGCCATGGCCATGGCAATCCACTTGGGTAAGTCATACTCTCTCAATGTCAAAGGAAGGCAAAGGAAAGTCCCTTCTGAACAAATCATGCCAGAAAAAAACCAAACGTATAATAGAGTTGCCTTGAGGTCACCGTAAGTCAGAAATGACTTGAAGGCACATGGTAACAACAACCATGTCACCCTTCAGTCTTTTCTTCACAAGGCTGAAACTCCCTTACACTTTCTTCATATGTTTTGTTCTCCATGCCTCTTATCATCTTTGTTGCCCTTCTCTGCTCCAGCTCCAACTTGACTACATCCTTCTTAAAATGAGATGCATAGAACTGAACACAGTATTCCAGATAAGGGTTGACTAGTGCAGAATATAATGGAATTATCACTTCCTTTGTCTTGGAAATGATGGTTCTATTCATGCAGGCTAAAATACTATTTGCCTTCATTGCTGCAGCATCACATCGCTGGGTCTTCTTCAACTTATGACCAACCATAGCCCCAATATCATTTCACATGTATTACTGCTAAGCCAATTATCCCTCTTGCTATAAATGTACACTTGTCTCTTGTGGCCTAAATGTAGAATTCTGCATGTGTCTGTGTTGAATTCCATTCTATTTGTTTCAGCCCAGCTTTCTAGTTTATCAAAATCCTTTTGAATTCTGGTCCTATTTTCAAATGCATTAGCTACCCTTCCAGTTTTGCATCATCTTGATAAAAATTCCTTCTAATCCATCATCTAGATAAGTTTTAAAAATACTGAAGAGTGCCAGCACCAGGACAAAACCCTGTGGCATTCTGCCTGAGTCTTCCCTCCAGTTTGAAGCAAGCCATTGATAACTACTCTTTAGACCAGTGGTTCTCAACCTGTGGGTCCCTAGATGTTTGTGGACTTCAGCTCCCAGGAGCCCCAGCCACTATGGTCAATGCTCAGGGCTTCTGGGAGCTGAAGTCCAAAAACATCTGGGGACCCACAGATTGAGAACCACTGCTTTAAACAGTTTTCCAACTAATTATGGATCCATCTGACAGTGTTCCCATAATTGGTTCGAAAATTGTGCTCAAAGAGTCAGAATCAGCGGCTGCACTTTGAACTGGAAGGACATCTTAAGTGGGCTCACTGTTCAACAATTGATTCCACAGGTCTACTTTAGTTGGAGGTAACCTGATGATTAAGAACATATTTCCTTTTGTTCTAGTATTCTGCTGCTTTTAGACAGGTCTGTGTGTATCCTGCCATTCTGTTCAGGTCAGCTTACTGAAAATATCAATACTTTCTTTTTCATTTTCTAAATGGTGGTAGAGGAGAGATTCTAGACTTGATGGCTGTTTAGTTATGCTGGAAAGCAGATAAACAACGCTAGGTGAAAAACTGAGACACAAGAGAGTTATATTGATAGGTTTTATAGGGCCAAAGGTTCAGCTTCAGAGTCCCATCTAGTTCCTTCTGAGTCTCACGCCCTCAACCACATGGAATAAAATTATGCACCATGAATTGTGAAAACTTGCATATTTTATGTAGATTGTAGAATTCATTTTTATTAGAGGATGGCACACACATTGTCCCGCCCTTACTTTTCTGTACTGCTTGTCACACAGAGAAAACTCATAGCATATTCATCACATTCTGAAGAAGGAGTGAATAAACTTTATCACCCAACAGGACTGGATTATGGATCTACATTCAAGAAACACCATCCTTTATAAAAGCCACAATCAATCTGAATCAGTAAGCTACTTTTGCAAATGACCGATTTTAGATAGTTCTGGGTAAATATGCAAGAAACAGGAAAGTGATGCAGTGCCAGGAATAAGAAACTCACATCACTACGTATTTATCAAGATGTTTAAGTTCTACAGACAAAATGTTTTAAAAGGAAAATATAAAGGGCTTTTCTTAAACTTTAGGGCAGGAACATTATAGAACTGTGCAAGAATTACTTTGCAAGGTATTCTCTATCATTTATTTATTTATTTGGTAATTTATTTAGGGTTTTGGGGGGTTTTTTGCCTTCCTTGGCAAAAATTAGTTTTAAGGATTCAAAGAACGATTTTAAAAGATAAAATACAATTCACCATACAACATTTATTTTAAGCATTTATAAATGATAGTTTCCTTCAGAAAAAAAAGTTTTCAAGGCAATATGCACAAAAATCAAATATTCAATATAAGCAAACTTATGGACCTTTAAAAAAACTGTAGCAGTTGTCACAAGTAAAACAATAAGGGCTAACAGCATTATTCAGTTGAACAGACAGGTCTTTAAAATCCATTGTAAAGCAATCAACAAGGAAACCAAACACATTTCCTTGGGAAAGAGGTTCTCACTGACAGACCAACCACTAAAGAAGTCATGGGCCAACCTAACAGACCTTATCAGCAGGTCCATTAAGTTTGTCCTCTGCAGCCAGTCCAGACAAGCTAAGTGGTCTACTATGCAGGAAGTCCTCCAAAGACCTGGTGCAAAAATAATTTAAAGGCTCTAAAAGTACCAGGCAGCACTCCAAATCAGTTCCAGAAACAGACTGGCAACCAGGGCAGCTGGATATTTGACAAGCAACAAAGACAGTTGTGCTTTCTACACCTTATGAAGAGCATATTACAGTAGCTATGTAAGGATGTTATTAGGGTATGAGTGGTTGGCTAAGTTTAAGCATGGCCAAGAGGACAAACGTGACCCACAGCATCAGCATCAATGGTAGTAAGGGACCTAAAATACCCAGCACTAAGGGATAACCCCAGCAGGTAGCATGGTTGGGCACTCACAGGACCTACTCCCTAGAAAATGATGGATCACTGCTGCTTTTCCTCCCAACCACACTAAGGCCCTTTCTGCTCCACTCACCTAACCAGCCATAGGGATGGGAGAAGGACAGGACTGTGATGATGCTTATGCAAAATGTTGTCACAGTCCCGTCCTTCCCTTGTCCCCAGGCAGTGTGCTCACGCTGCAAATCATTGAGGGGTCTTCCCCATCAATGACCAGCAATCATGCCACCATCTCTCCACACACCCACCGTAACCTTGTCTGTGGATGCCCTGGAAGCACAATGGCTGTGCTTCCCACCCCCGCACAGCCTAGGACAGTACCCAGCTGTGCTGCAGCAGGAAGAGGCATAGCCATTGCGCTTCCTGAATCCCGGAGGCAGCCAGTGCGGGAGCACTCCTGTTGCGCTCTTCTCCTGGCAGGAGTGACGCTGGGAACCACTTAGGATGTCTGCAGGACAAGGTGAAGTTCGAAAAGGTCCTTACATAGTGAGAACTGACAGTGAAAGTGTGATTGGGGGGGGGATCTGCTTCTCTGATGATTGCAATAGCATTGATAAAGGCTGGATAGGTAACGTGCCCACTGTTGATTTTTTGTCCAAAAAGGCCTGCAGCCAAGCAGTGAGTCTCTTTAACATGCTAGAAACTACTCACAAAAATACTCTTTGCTTAATTATGCCTACATTAATCTAATCTACATCTAATTACGCCGACATTAAAAAATAGCAAGGAAGCCTATTTTCCATAGCAGGCGGAGAAGGGAAGAAGAGGAAGTATACACCCTGAGGACAACTCCTAAAATAAAGGATTCTTGCATGCCTTTTTACAGTGATTAATGGACTACATGGGCTATAGAACTGTCATCTTGGCCATGTCATCTATTCTCAGAAATAATAAGGTCTTTTGACTGGGCAAATACACAAAGATGTCCCGTTTCAAATAATTGAAATAATTGAAATTTGACATGCTTCACTAGGATAAGGTGACTTGCATGGAAGATCCATGTCTGTGTGTGTGTGTGTGTGTCTTCAAGTCCCATGTTGACTTATAGTGACCCTATGAATTTTATAGGATTTTCTTAAGAAAGGCATACTCAGAAGTGGTTTTTCCTATTCCTTCCCAGCTGTTTTCTGAAGTATAGCCCCCAGCACCTGGTAATCATTGGCAGTCTCCCATCAAAGTATTAAGCAGAGCTGACCCCACTTAGCTTCCAAGACCAGATGAGATTCGTACCACATTCATAATTCTCCCCAGAATGTAATGGCTGTACATAGAGAAAGATATACTGAGACCAAATAAGAACAGTCAGAAACAGAAAAGCATCTACAAGATTGGTTATAATTTAATAAATATTTTCCATTTAAAGTTAAGACAAAACACCCTGGCACCTTTAAAGCTACACAGATTGTCTTATTTTTGAACCAAAAAATTATAGCAAATCTTATAATAATCCACATTCCACCTAGTTTTATACTTTAATTAAAATTCATCTGAAGACATTAAGAAAGTTTGCTAATAACCACCTAAGAATTTCCTGCTGTTCTGGTGATGGGACATGTAGACTAAGGAGGAATTGTCTTGTTTCAGATTGTGCCCTTTCTTTGTGGCCTTTCACCAAACGTAAACTAAAATGTTGTCCTTTTATGCAGAACCTTCTAAAAGCTCAAGTACCATAATCCACATTACCAATTCCAAAATTATTTCCTGTATGTTGGCCTCAGAACTCTGATGGCCAGAAAAAGTCTAAAAGATGATATTTAGATAAGGAAGGAAGACAGCAAATCATACGAAATACAGACATATGCACCCACCTTGACTCAGGATGCATAGCTGTATTACCTAGGAAAAGAGGAAGACCGCATTACAGGAGGATGGAACCAGTGTGGTGTAGTGGCTGGAGCACACTATGACTCTGGAGGCCAGAGCTCTGCCATGGAAACCCACTAGGTGACCTTGGACAAGTCACACACTCTCAGCCTCAGAAAAACACAATGGCAAACCACCTTTGAACAAATCTTACGAAGAAAAATACACAATAGGCTCACTTTAGGGTCAACATAAGTCAGAAACAACTTGAAGTCACACAACAACAAGAAGACTCAGTCAAGAAAGCAACTGCATTGAGTTTGAAACTCCTGAATAGAGCTGTTGAAGATAGTACGTCCTAGACATCTTTCATTCACAGGCTCTCCTATAAGTTGAAACCTGAAGTTGACAGCAGTTAACAACAAAGCTATATTACCAAAGTCTGGCTCCCTTTTTTTGGCATGTGATTCTAAAACCCCACAAGATTGTTCTCCTCTGTCTTCAGTACCAGTAAGTGTTTTCGAAAGTATCATCAGTTCTCATATTGTATATTATCTTAGCCTTAGGAGGCTAAAAGGCAACACTAAAATACTTGAAGTATTTTGAACTGATACAGTAATAATTTACTAGCACTTTTGTGCTCTTATCTTCTTTGCTGAGTCCTTCCAATAACCCTGAAAGGGGTTATGTGGTTCCCTGTACAGGATAATACTTGAAAAACCCAGCTGATAGCCTGCTCATATACGCACTGCTGGTGCAAGATATTTCAAAAACAAAGAGCCAGTCACAAGAAATAAAAAACAACATTTTGGTGAAGTACAGAAGGCAGAAAGCAAACAGTAATTCCTCAACCTGACACCCTGCAAATGTGTTGAAGTACAACTGCTCTTATCCCAAACTGGAACTGAATAATCATTTTTAAAAACTCTATCTGATTATCAGTCCAACCCAAGACTAATGAAGTATCAGTTTGGACCATCCTTTTCATACTGCACATTCTTGCCACCCAACCTTTTCCAACTGAGTGTTAATGGACTGTATAATTGAAGCCATGCTGTTTGCTGACAAAATCAAGATACTTTATGATGTTCCCACTAGTTCTGCCAATCTGTATGGTCACTGTGCAAAACTTACTTCCTCAAATTACTTCCAGGAACTGATTCAAAGCAAGTCAGGGACCACCAAATGACACTTAGTCAGGACCAGCAAAGTGTTATAGCTGGTTACACAGCTACAGTTTCTATACACGCCTAGAAATTTACTGGTCAGCCTAAACACAAAGGGAAATGTGAGCACGCATTACTCAGGAGGTTAGAAATGTTTAAACTGTATCCCTGTGTTGTTGTTGTTGGTCTTCCAATTGCTTCTGATTTATGGCAATCCTAAGGTGATTCTATTACAGGGTTTTCTGGGGCTAAGAATATGTGATGCGCCCAAGGTCACCCGGTGGATTTCCACCGCCAAGCAGGGAATCGAACCTTGGGTCTCCAGGGATGTAGTTCAACGCTCAAACTACTACAGCGTGTGGGTGTACACAAACCCATCTTCTAGGTGAAAGCCACACCCTGTTGATTGAAGTATTTAAGAAGAATGTCATTATGACCCTGTGACAGAGTCAATCAGGCCTGAGAAATTCCTGCATCTTGCCTCTTCCACATTAATTGCTATATGCACAGAGGCACGTGTGCGCATACACACAGCATCATGGAAAAATACTTTTCATGTGGCTGGGTGAGTATGCAGAGGAGCCATCATGTCCAATTAAGGAGCAGTTAATGAGACTGCCTTAAGAACCTTCTGTTCCCATTCCTACACTGAGCAGCGACTTGAACCAATTCTTTCAGATCCTAATCCAAGGGTACTTTCTAGCCACGAGAGAAATACCAAATTACTTTTTACGCTGCTGAAGCGTTTGTGATTGATAAAACAGAACTCCAGACTAGTCCTATCATTTTATAGTAGCTTGGCGGCTATATACTAATACTTCTATTTTTAACATCTTTCAGTATTTCTAAAACAGGGAACGAGAACCCCAAATAAAAGACAATATAAGTTTCTACATTAAACAGGCAGGTAATAAAACCAGCTTTCCTGCACATACAGAAGAACAATCAATAGTCTCCCCTTCATTTCTAAGATACCCTAAGGCATGCTAAAACCAGACTCCCAGCTACTATAGAGCATGCTCTATGCTGCGTTAGGAACATGTCACGAGTCTATCTGCTTTTCCTACCATTGCATTTGCTTAAAATCCCACAGGAATACAGTCTCCCAAGCATGCATTTTGTCTGAAAAACTGGAGAACGTTATGTTTCCAAGGAAAATGAAGGCTGTGTTCTGTGTTTATACAACTTTAGGAAAATGGAGTCAAAGTACAGTGGCTGCCTCCCTTTCCAACTGCACTGTAGGTGCAACACCATGTAAAACAGTTTTGGTATGAGGTGGGGTGGCTTTGATGAATTCCAGAGCACAAATGCAGCCTTGTCTTCTTGCCATCTAGCAGGATATTCCATTAAGCGCTGCATGGAATGAACTGGCTACCACAGTGTAACACAGAGGCACAGTATACAACTAAAAGCTGACTCCATCAACAGTGAAAAACATTCTAGAACAGGAAAGAGGAAAACGTCTCTTTCTTTTTCCTTTGAACTATTTCATCCCAAGCCTTGCTGCTGCAGCTTTTATTCTCATCCTTTCTCATTCTGCTAGGCAAAAGCTAAACTGATGGTTATGTACATTTAGCATGCAGTAAATCAACACTTAGAAAGGGCAACTTAGCAGCTGTTCTGGTGTCTGTCAATGGCATACTTGAGCCAACTCTAGCTAGTTTGTTGGGAGGAGAGGGGAGGGATGGTGGTCATCTCAGCACCTTTGCAGGCTCCCAAAAAGCCTCAGTAAATCAGTTAGGACTAGACAGCAGTAGAGGGATGTTTGAGATGCAGGCTAGCTAGATCCCAAACATTCATGGTTTGCAGACTGGAGAAGCATGGGGCCACGAAGAAGAAAAGTAAAATGAACTACTTTCATTCCTTTGCACAAAAGGAAAGGAAATGCATTACCACCAGTCATACTTTTCTCCTCAGACAAACCACGCATTTCGACAGCCTTGACCATCAAGAGCCCCCATCTCTAACTGAGCTTTCTAACAAATAGACATTTTTAAGAAGAAGCCACAGCAGCTACAGTGTCAGTAAACCACCACACAAAGAGGCTGAGCAAACTCTAGGCTGCGTGATCATAAAAGCACCATGTCAGTAAGGTTTCCAATACTTTAAAGTCAGCAAACTTGCTTTTAAAAAAAAAGTTATATTGAGCAATATTTCTTTCCCATTACCAAAGTGACCCTGTCACTTTGTTCACCTGTTTCATTCTAAAGGAGAATCAAGAATGATCCAAAGGGGTTTTTGAATTTAGACTTTACAGTATAATGCCATGCAAGAGAAGTTAAAGCAAAATTTGAAGATGCTTTTCCAGTCTGGCAGAAACAAACATGCTGCAGTTTTTACCTATAGCAGTACTGTGTTAACTTACCCACTAGTGCTTGTACAAACATTTGTTGAGCTATGTCACACACTATTCTATCATGCAGCTGGACAGTGCAGGAAGAAAATAAAATGTGCAGCAGGAAATAATTTTGTGCAATTGACAATATGTGCTTTAATAAGCTTCTTTCTCAAACAGATTAGAAAAATAGAAAATTAAATAATTACTTTTACCTTTCAATCTCCATAACCTTACATCAATAGTGTATTTTTGTGGGACACTACCTGACAGCTCCATCTGTGCCCAAGGATGATAAATGCATGAAGACACGTCACGCTGCTTTGGATCCAACCGTGTTGTTTGTATGCATCACCAACTGCATCCCACACTTCTTTTGCACCACAGCTGCAGGATTCCCCGGCACCAGAAAGTACTGCTTTTTCATCAGCAGATTTTGTAATGACATTCACCCTTACAGAAATGTTGTCAATGCCAGTTAGGTCCATGGTGCCAACGTATATAGTCAATATTTTGGTGATGCTGTCCCCTATTATCACTTACTAAACCATGAAGAACTTTTTCTTTCCCACTACTGTGTTCCTCTCCTTCCCTTCTTCCTGACAGTTTCTTAATTCTAATTATCCTTCTCTTCTTTTTTTTCCAGCAAGAAGAGAATATGCTCCCTGGATTGTGAATCCTGTGCTAGCACTGGGATTTGATGAGATCTTTTTTCCCTTCTCTCTTGGCAGGATACTTAATTTTGTATGCCGATAGCCTCATACCCTGGATTCAAGGAAAATCTGAGACTTTTCTAGATGTAGTAGACACATGGGTGACCATCAGAATAAACCCTCTGTACAAACTACTGACATCAGTGATTTTGATGATCTGCCTACAGAGTGAAAAAACTGCCCCTGAGTTTGAGTAACAAGGCTACAGCATGGCTGCAATGTGTGTGGCCACCCAAAATAACACATGCTGTTGAGCAGATTGGGAGAAGCATGTTCTGGGTACCAAATTTCTCACTTCTTGTGCAGTAGTTAAAAAAAATACCTTAATAATAAACTCTGAGTAGAGTACTGGTTATATTTTCCTTTTCCTCAGCCAGATAGGAACAGCCTAGTAACAGAAATTGCTGGAGGAGATGGGAGCTCCCCTTAGCTAGAGACTTCAAGGAAAAGCTTAGTAACCATCTGTTAGGGATGCTTTAGTTCTGGGTTTCCTATACTGAGCAGAGGCCTGGGCTACAAGGCCTACAAAATCCCTACCCTCAACTCTACAATTCAGCATCAGATGTCACCAAAAGGTTACAAGAAAAAAATGGGTCTGGAATGTTGTTTGTGGGGAAAAATTGCTAGTGAGGAAAGAGTACTAAGAGAAGATAGAAGATGAAGGAAGGATTAAGCATCCCTCTACTATCTGCAACTTCTCCTGCAAAAGTACCCCTTCCAGTGATGTTTTGCAAGTGAAAAATAAGTGACACAGAGGAACATGGGGTTTTTTGGGGGTGGAAGGGGAGACTGCAAAGAATTCATACACATTTTCAAACACACCAAAATGGACAAAGGTTTTTCTGCTGACTTAAAAAGACATTAAGAAACCAGTTAGGAAGTTGGTAGAAACGTACTCATGGTTGAAAAAATGTGAATCTGAAACGAAACAGACAGAGTTCATCCATCTCTACCCAGCACAGGTGCAGACTTGCAGAGGTCAACAAGCTCACAGTTGAATAACAGTCCTGCACCTTTTCTTCGTGGTTCCTTGTCTCCCTAAGGTGGAATTCTTTACCAGAGCCTTCTGTCCTCTCTCGTGCTCCAAACCAGAGGCAAGTCTTCTAAATGTGCATTACGCAAACAGTTTCTGAGCAGTCTCTAATCCCTCTTTCCTGACCAGTCATATCAAATTTTAAACTGTCAAGGAGACAATTTGAATCTCGAACAGAGGACAACTAGAGAGCTGATGACCCATGAACCTCCATACAAAATTCATAAAGCAACAAATCTTTTAGCTTGCTGTCCCAAAAGATTCTGATTATCTTGAAAAACTCTCTTTTTATATATATATATATATTTAAATTTCAGTCACATCCAAGTATGATATGCACCCTCGACATCTATATTGCAGCTCACTCTTACACTGTGGCCTTTATCTTGCTGTATTTCATTAGATAGCTAAACTATGCACAACAGACTTACTGGAATCCAAGCAATGACTAAGTTATCAGGCACAAGAGAGCACGAGACTTGGGAACTTGCTGGCAACCTTCAGAGGCTGGATGAGATTAAGCAGGATTTTGATGCTGCGAGAATGCCAGCAATTCAAGAGTTACACACAGAGTCTCTGCTGGGCATGATGACCACCCCAGATGAAAAGGTGAAACTGCCAAAAAGAGATATACAGTTTTTATTAAATTTTCTTGAAGTTGTAACAACTTGTTCTCTTCTCCTATAAATCTAGCACAGCCATGAAGGACAAAGTTCTGAGAAGTGTTGATCTTGCTACACCGTGTAATTTACTGGCCAAGGGAAGATTGTAGAATTATCTGCTTCCTCTGTGGCGGCACAGACTGATGAGTCCCATTATTATGTCTACAAGTATCTTATGTCAAGCAAGTAGAACAAGGCTGTCCTGTGAAAACTGGAGAGTGCTCCTGTACCTTTAATGGTTGTACCAAAAGAGGGGATTTCAGCCGGTGATGCTTGTTACCTGGGTCCATCACAAACAACATCAGCAGAAATTCCCTCTTTTTCTCAACCATTAATGTGCAGCCCGGCAACTTTAATGCAAGTAGATGTATAGTTTCCTCCTTTTTGGTGAACTAAGGGGCTCTTCAGGTGGACTATAAAAAAGCCACACAGAGCAATGCAAGACCAACCACAACAACACTTATGATTTATGAATGTTTACTGACAACAGACCATGAAGCAGACTGAACGTGCAGTGCCCATGAGACAAATAAGCCAATGTGCCCTGCAGTAACGTCTTTATGAGATGCCCCAGGGTTCCTCTACAGCAGTGGTTCCCAAACTTTTTTCACTTGTGTGCCCCTTGGCAGCCCATTTCCATAATCTGTACCTCTCATACTAGCAATATGTTTGTAATTAATATGGTGTCTGTTATTTCAAATTTATATATTGTAACTACAAATAAATAGACCAACAATGCAATTAAAAAGCAATGGAATAACAATGAGAACAGATGGTACGTATATATTTACATCCAAAACTCAAACGATACAATGAATTCAAGAAAATACATCATGTATTACATTTAAAAACTAATTACATTAATTAATTATTATTACTGTTCTGCACTAAACTATCTGCATTATGTTTCACCATTTTCTTTTCTTGTGTTGGTTTTCAACCACTGTTCCATATCTGATAATACATAAATGGAAACATTAATTTAAAAGTTAAAATGTTGACAAAAGGAAGAGATGTAGAGAAGACCCAAAAAGCTCACCCACTGCATATTGCTCACAGGACTGACTGAGGCACACACTGCTAATAGTTCAACCCTCCATTTTCTTAATGTGCCCTGTTGTGAAAATCAGGCATCACGACAGCTCCCTTTTTCTGATCCTCATCCATCTCCCTAGCCTGAACTGCTGCCTCTTAGATCCCTTGAGGGAAGCTGATTGGCTACGCTCTCCTGCTTTCCTACCCCAGATAAGAGCATCGACTGAGGCCAAAGAAGGATGAAAAATACAACCGCCTATAGCTTAGTATTTCTACCAAAAGCCCCACCCCTAACTTTCACCCCACCAACTGCTTCCTCTTGGCCCCATCAACCAGCCCCACTAGCCCCACAACACCTAAAAAAACCATAAATACCTGAAGATGACAAAGACCAGACACAGACCAAGATCTCGGCCTTGCCCCCCTTTCTGGGGACCTTATCCCTCCAGAGATGGCCACCATCATCACCATGACCACCACTCATTTCGTCATGCTTTTCTCCCTTTCACTTGCCCACACATACACACTTACCAGCATAAACTTAGCCCAGAATTGCACTGAGTTGGGTTGTGCAGGTTTCCCCCCACCAGAATCGAGGAAGAGACCCATGGCTAGGGCATTCAGGGGTGGAATGGTGTACCTTTTTGTCCCTGGGAACCTGTTGCAAGAAGCCACCTGGCCCACCCTGCTCTCCACTTGGCTCCCCCTCACTTGCCCTCCCCTCACTTGCCCTGTGTTTAGATCTGGGTACCACTTGTCCCACAGAGCTCCTGCCACCCCCTTCCCCCTCTAGTTCCCCTCAGACAAAGCACCCACCACCTTTAAGCCTGTCTTGAAAATTTCCCCCACCAGCTGGCCAGACGAAGCTGTGCAGCCCCACCAAAGTCCCAATTCCAAAGTGAGCAGCTCCTCCTCGTAAACATGCCCTCCCCTCCCCTCCCCTCCCCCCACCCCACCCCACCCCACCCCACCCACCCGTGATGGAGAAGAGAATTGGAGTCTTTTCCTGACATTATTCAGGGCTTTTTTTTTTTCATGTATCCTAAATGTCCTGGTGTGTACCCCTGGGGATACACATACTCCCAGGTTGGGAACCACTGTTTTATAGCATTGTGGGGAGAGTGTGGCCTGCAGGCTGCATGCTACTCCCCCCCAAACAAAATGTCCCTAATGCAACTTTGGGACAATTTTTGGGACCCTGAGCCATCTTAGGCTCAGTATTTTTTTCCCCAATAGGAAGTAACCCAAGTTGACCTCTGAGGTCAATTCCTGTGGGGGGAAAAAGGCTTCTTGAGGCTAAAAGGGCCCATAGAAGGCCAAAAAATGTGCAAGTGCCTCTCAGAGGACTTTAAGGGCATTTTGAAGGGCATTTTTCCAGGAGTACAGCCTTCCGTATCTCCTGGGGGGCAACGTGGCCCCCTAATCCAGCTCTAGTGTAACAAAAATATATAGCTGCTAGCTACATCTCTGAAGTACCAATTAGCCATTTTTAAAGTCTGTGACAGCCAATTATGACCTTGACTGAAATGCATATCCCTCAGTCCAAAAATCTATATCAAAATGCCTTTCAGTGAAACATAATTATATTGTTTAACACATCATACACGAGCAGAGAGAGAGTGCTCTTCAAATGCAGCCTCAAGCACAGGCATGTGTCTCATTCTGTCTGCATGTGACACCTGCAAAAACAAGATGAACGAGGGCAAGCCACACCAGAAATGGAGAAGCCACCTTGGAAAACAAAGAGGAGTTGGAACAGACTCAAAGTGGCCATTTCAACAACTGGTTCCAGCTCCTGCCACCTAACTAACAGCTTGCATTGAACTCTTGGAAGAAAAGATTACTGATTATATGTGATCTGATCTCTTGGAAGCATGAATTCATAGCTATTAACTAACACTTTCTAACTATAAAAAAAATCTTGCAGAAATAAGTATGCTACAAGATGTCGTTTCAGTCATTAAATCTGGAAAAGGTGAAAGTAGTTAAGAAAAAAAAAGCTCTTTCCTGATTTCCTAACTTGCTCAATTGGTCAGAAATGATAATTCTAAGTGGGCAAGGTTAGAATTAGAACATGATCTTTCTGAAGAACTCAGACTTATATTTTCCCAAGTTACCAACAGACCTCAAAAAAGTCTCAAGCCCATTTTTACAAGTCACACTACTAGCACAGAAAAATGGTATTGCATTCTTCCACCCTACCCATCTGCAACAGGCTTTTTCTTCTGCATCCAAATTCCTATAATGCTGAGAAAATTTCCCAAAGTAGAGACTGGAAGGGTAAAAGATTACTTCATGACCTATTTCATAATCCCAATCCAAAATCACGAGATGAACTGAAACAGATACTATTCCTTGTCACCCCTACTTGGCTACCCCTTCATCAGCTTCTTGATTTTACTGCAAGACTGACCTGTGCAGTGGAATTTCCACATACTTTGACCTTTTTTGAAAATATATCTTTTTCAAAAGACCTGTCCCTGCAAGGGCTGGCATCACAGATTAGTAAATGGTTAATTGATGAGACCTATGGCCGGGATCTCAACAGTAAACCAGACTGGGTTGCTGACCTTGGAGCTCCAATTTCAGATATGAATTGGCTGAAAATTTGGACATCATCTCTGTACAAATCTCACCCAACTAAATTTAAAGAATGCACACTCAAACTGATTCACAGGTAGTACTTTACACCTGTTCAATTGGCTCACATCACCAAAACCATATCTCCCAATTGCTGGAAGTGCTGTAGCAACAAGAGCACCTACCTCCATATGTGGTTATCCTGTACTGTGGTAGCCCAATTCTGGTCTGAAGTTTTGAAAACCATCAGTGCCATTACAAAGCAAACAGTTGATCCTCGTTCTACTTTTCAGTTGCTTTCAATACAACAACATAATCACAAGAACCTCATTAATTTTTTTCTCATAAATGCAAGGTTGGAAATTGCTTCCAACTGGAAGATGGATAATTTCTCTATTGAAAGATAGTGGAAAAGGATCTGGGACATACGGCTAACGGAGAAGCTTGCACACAAGGAGAGGGTAATAAAAGAATACATCACACAAGACTCTTTTCAAGAAAAATGGCCTCCCTTTATTGATAACATCAATAACTCAGCGTATCACCATCAAAATCACCAACACCCCATTCAGCACCCTGGTTGAGTGCTTTCCTAGGCAGCCCAAATACCTGCAGACAAGCATAATTGAGTAGATTCGCATTGCTGACACATTCATTGTTTATTGCTTCCCTTTGTATTTTGTCCTTTGCTCGCAAGTTATCTTACTGATAATTGTAATTTCAACTGAAATTAAAAAAAAATTAAAGGCAAAAAAAACAACAACAACCCAACCCTGCTATAATTCAACAATGGCAAGGTTATGAATTACAATTGACCCTCCACATTTGCTAGGATTAGGGGCACAGAACCCTTGCAAAAGTGGAAAAATCGCAAATATCAAAATGTATTTGTATGTTTCTGTGGGAAGGAGTCTCAGACATGGTGAGGACAGTGGGTACCCAGGAGAGGGAGAAGGGGTGGGTCAGCATGGTGGCCCTATACTTCCTGTCTCCTGCCCATCTCCTTCCTTGGATGTAAGGGGACACTGGGAAAGGGCTTATGGGGCTGCAAAATTGGGTTGGTCTGGTTTGATTCTAAGGTAGGATCTTGTAAAAATTCTTCCTGACAAACAAACATTCATAGAATCATAGAAATGTAGAGTTGGAAGTGACCACACGGGCCATCCAGTCCAACCCCATGCCATGCATGAACACCCTCAAAGCACTCCCGACAGATGGCCATCCAGCCTCTGCTTAAAAACCTCCAAGCAAGGAGACTCCACTACACTCCGAGGCAGCATATTCCACCGCCGGACAGCCTGACTGTCAGGAAGTTCTTCCTGAGGTTCAGGTGAAATCTCCCTTCCTGCAGCTTGAATCCATTGCTCCTTGTCCTGGTCTCTGGAGCAACAGAAAACAAACCCTCTCCTTCCTCTACATGGCATCCCTTCAAATATTTAAACATGGCTATCATGTCCCCTCTTAACCTTCTCTTCTGCAGACTAAACATACCCAGCTCTCTAAGTCTATCCTCACAGGGCATGGCTTCCAGGCCTCTCACCATTTTGGTCGCCCTCCTCTGGACTTGCTCCAGCTTGACCATGTCCTTCTTGAATTGGGGTGCCCAGAACTGGACACAGTATTCAAGATGAGGTCTAACCAAAGCGGAGTAGAGTGGTACCAGTACTTCCCTCAATCTAGACACCATACTCGTATTGATGCAGCCGAGAATTGCATTGGCTTTCTTGGCTGCCGCATCACACTGCCGACTCATGTTCAGCTTGTGGTCTATGAAGATTCCTAGATCCCTTTCACACATACTGCTATCCAGCCACGTGTCCCCCATCCTATATTTCTGTATTCCAAACATTCTCAACAAGTTGCCCTGTATGTCAAGGTCAGAGACCTGGGCAGCGAGCCAGCCCAGAGAAGGGAGTGTGAGAGCCAGCAAAGTCCAGCCGGGAGGAGACAAGCAAGCACTTTACACAAGGGAGTTCATTTACCAGAGCATCAAGTGAAAGCCATAGTCAGAGTTCCAAAAGCCAAGGGTCAAGAGATCAATTCAAGGTAGCAGGAACCGGGTTTTGGGAGCAAGGAACAGGCAAGAGGAGGGCTTGAAAGAAGTTTGCCACAAGCAAAGGAAAGCTTCCAGGCAGGCAGTTATATAGCCCAAGACACAAGGTGTGGCTAGTCACTGCTTCTTGAACTTAATCAAGGAAGCCTCCCTTTGCTCAGCTCTCTTGAGCCTCCGCCTTGTTTTTGGGCTGATTGGCACAGGCTCCAAACCATCTTTAGAATCGGATCCCTGTTGCCCTAAAGAAGCAGGCAGAAGAACGTCCAAGCCTGCTTGCTCCATGGCAGCAGGGGGAGATCTTGAGCTGCTGCTCCTCATCTCCACCCTGAGCCACAGGGACCAACAGCTGCTGCCCGTCATCAGCAGCTCTGACAAGGGCTTCAGTTATCACACTGTAACCTCAACAACCTCTGTAAAAATTCCTTGATTTTTCCCCTTCTTTTGTGAGACTCTCTTTCTTATTCATAGTGGAAAGACTGGAGCCCAACTGCACTGAGCACTGGACAGATCCTTAAATAATTTACACCACAACTGAATAAGAATGGACACTGAAGTAACACTAAGCAACTGAAACAGAAAGCTTGCATTTCTTGGATTCTGAAGGCTGCTAGTTTAAGGGAAGCTAGGAGAACATTTACTACCCTGTAGTACACACGAAGTGCTCATGTAGGCTAGTTCTAAGTATACAAGATGGCAAGTCCCTAGATGGGAATAGGTGGATTACAACATGGAGATAATTGTTTATTTTACTTGAGGTTGTACCTCATATTTCACTATTACTGCCACCATGCTAGGTCAGCTAAAAATCAGATAAAATAGGTAAATCAAAACCACTGCACATTAACAATGTAAACAGCAGAAGATAGATCAATTAAATCACAACAACAACTAAAATCAACTGAATCTGGGTTATTGAGAGCCTGTGGAAATGCGAAAACAATATTTGACTGCTGCAGGAAAGACCTGCAATTTGGTTGCAGGTGATGTCTCTAGTGACAGGGTTCCAAATACAAGACATCACAACTTCAAAACCTTCCAACTTCAGAGTTCTGGTTCCTCTGAACATGACCAGGAAAAGGTGTATGGCAGCAGTCAGGCCCACCAGTCAATTCCTCTCTACAGCCTACAGAGTGAATAGGTTTTTGGTGGGAAGGCTGAAAAGGAACTTTCCAAGGGCTGCAGGAATCCCTCCTAGTTCCGTGCATAGGCCATTCTTACCAGATTACCCAACTCTGCAGAGTGAAATGGCTGCTTCTGGGAATTGCAGACCTCCGAGAATTTTAACCTCTCATCTTTATGATTCCCAAGATATGGTCAAACACACAATAGCAGCACCAGCAGACAGAGAAGTAGCTTAGTAATATTGTCAGGAGTTTGGGGTATATGTTCAATAATCTATGCATTTCTTATGTAGTCTCATGACTGGGAAAACCACAACAAATTGTGCAAAATGGAATTTTAAAAATAAGTAAGAGAAATAACAGCAGATACAATGCTTTATGCTCTCAAACATTTATCATCTCACTCTCATATTTTGGGAGACCATCTCCCCAACAAAGCTATCTGAAATGGAACAGTTGTCAACAAAAGAACAATCCATTCTGTTCTGATTTGATGAGTAAACTTATTATCATGCAGGATGATACTGTCCTTCTACTATGCTGGTGGAAGTACCAGAAATAACATTAACAAAAGATTTGATCCTCTGCAGTGACAAAAGTAAAACAGTTTAAGGAAACACAAGCTATCGTCCCAACATTGCCACAGCCTCTCTGTGGCACTGCAATCTTGACAGCTGTGTAGCACCTGTCAATCCCCATGGTGGGATCTAGTGGAACAAGCATGCTGCAGAGAAGAAGCTACAAGAATAAGGAAGAAAATGGAATCTTCCACATCAAACCAACAACACATTAAGCTGCACCACTTACTCACAGTGAAAGGACAGTGTAATAGTACATGTTGAGTATCCTTTATTCTAAATGCTTGGGACCAGAGGTTTCTTTGGATTTTGAATTTTGTTGAATTTTGGAATATTTGTATATACATAATGAGGTTATATACTGTCTCAACCTGTAGTAATTTTTAAAATTGAACAAAACAAGATGGGCAAATACAGCAAAGCCCACATCTTGGATGGGGAGAATGAAGGCATTGCAGGACTGTAAACCAAAGTCCCCATACTCCAGAAACAAGATCCTAAAAGTACAGGGCCACAGGACTGAACCTAAGAGAAGAATCATGTCTGTCTCTTGTAGAGCCTACAAGGTGCGACAACAGTTTGAGGTAGTTTAGTCAAGCACCTAGGAAACAGAGTGAGAATGGGTTACAGGACCTTCTATAACTCCAGACAAGCTGCTTCATTTGTGGCTCAACAGAGGCATCTGATCACTCATGGCCCAGATTATCCTTCTCAGGTTCTGTTCTTTCCTATGTCAAAGAGTAGCCTTTTAGCCTTCAATATATCTTTCCATCACCTCTCAGTCAGCTCTCGCATTATTGGTTGCCTGCACTTGAGGAACTATGTCTCAAGGAGTGTTGTCTCAGGGCCTCCCATCTCCCAGGTCAAAAGGATGCTTGGTGACAAGCTCTGGCTCCCTCTCAGCAGAGGCTGGTTCTCAGTTTAGCCCCTCAGTGGCTTGCACTGCTGGTCTTCCAGATCCAGCTGACTTCTCCTTCTCTATCAGAGGCATAAACATGGTCATACCATTGCATCGCATGGCATGGTGGGGTCCTTCATCTCTCGGACCCAGGCCTAACATTGCCTATTTCCTAGTCCAACAAACCAGTACCAAAGAAGCTGTTTGTGGGAGCTGTGTATCAGTGGAAAGACATACAAACAACCTCCCAAGGAAGGTTTGGCAGATACACACACACACACACACACACACACACACACACTCTGAAACTGTACAGTGTGATACCTAAAAGTGCATGTGTAAATGAATGCACACTGAACGGCATACTAATTAAGGTTAAGGTCTACAATACCCCAGCCAATTTAATGAGAAGGCTGTCTGAGACAGAAATAAGGATGGTGCTACCCTGGTTAATTAAACACATCAATTTTTTTTAAAGATAATTTTGGGGTAGAATGATCATTTGCACAACAAAGATTCCTGTTTGTCAAGAAAAGTTTGCCTTCTCTAGAATACGAAGTACCCACAAGATTACAGGCCATACAGTGCAATCCTATGTATCTCTACTCAAAAATAATCTCCACAGCCTTTTTATTGTGGAAATTGTTCCTACCTTGATCTCCCTGGGAAAATCTCTTTTCATTGTTTCTCCATTTTACTGATTCCCAGTTTGTGTTCTTTTTCTTAGAATTAACTAAGAAGTCTTGCTGGTTGATACACAGTTAAAATCACTGAGATTTTAGACTATTTATTTCTAAACTTAGTTCTCCTCTCCAACTTTAAAGTTGGATACTATAGTGGTGCATTTGAGCCCAAGAATAGATTTAAATGCATCTCATTCTCATTTCCATACTTTTCCTAGCCCATTTCCACACTACACTGTTATAATGCTATTATTCCACTTTCAACATCCTGTGGAATTCTGGGGTTTGTAGTTTACTGAAGCCAAAGAGCTCTCTGGCTGAGAATTCTAAAGGTCCCTCCCTAAACTACAAACTCCAAGATTCCATAGGCTAGCGAAAGCGTAATGCAGAAATGCCCCTAAAAGCATATAAACAGCATAGTGCAGAAATGCCCCTAAAGGGACTCTTCAGATAAGATTGTTCTGAAAGTGGATGGTTTTCTTTCCCATGTATTTCCCAGAGAACAAGTGCCACACATTTTTCCACCCATCTCTACACAGTGACTATTCAGGAATAAGCAAAGATTTCTGAGAACCTCAGTGTCAGAGGTGGACAATTTTTGAAGGGCTGGGGATCAGATTTCACCTTTGTCAACTGTCATGGCCTTACCAGACTAGGAAAAAATATCAAATCAGGAAAGGACTGGGCATTCATTTCCACTTTTCACTGAGGGGCTGGTGGGAGGGGGCTTTAACTCACCCCAATGCCAAAAATGATATTCTTAGAAGCCTCCAAAAGAGAACCCCCTCCTTTTTTCTAGCCTGAAGTGAGACACCAAAAACAGCCTTTGAGCTGTATGTGGCCCATGAGTCAGTTTGCTCTATCTACATCCATAATGTAATTAACTAAGAAATTTTCCCAGATTTTCTCCCAAAACAAAAATATACCTTAACAAAAACCCATTCAACCAAAAACACAGTTAAGGAGAAAAGAATAAATAAATTCTGTACATGATCTTTTACTGAACAAACTAATAGTGTGGCATACAAATCGAAAAACCACAAACAGGACAAGTCCTATACAGTGTATATGCATTCTTTTCTAGATGTATCCATAATCTAATTTTTAACAAAATCTCTGTCAGCTGAAGAGAACTTTCGCTAAAACCTCTGCAGGATTTCTGCAGGATAGACAGAACTAACGACTACTGGCTTCAGCTATGACAAGCACATTTAAAACTGAATAATCAAAAATATGCTTTACAAAATGTCAAACTGGCTCCTTGTGATCAATTTCAGCAACAGGGCTGCAGGAAAGTCACTAGAAAGGAAATAATAGTTCCTTCTGAAGAACCAGAAACAATTTTTGACCAAGAAAACTTGCAGAGTTTGGAATGAATTACAATTCCTTTTAGCTGTTTCTTCCTACAAGAGGTTTGGTTAACCTCACACTTTTGTAAATACAAGTTCATCTACCATAATGCTGGACATTATAAGATAAGATTAGATACGTTATGACTAGTGATAAATATCCTGAACCAAAAACATGTGAGAACAATACAACAATACAATACAAAAATACAACAATCAACTAACAGCATTACATACAAGCAGTCTAGGCAAAAGACCACTTGCATGTTAGGCTTACTTTAGAAGCCTATAGACTACACACACATACTATGAGCCCTGACAAAAGGAAGTTTTACAGCTTCCCAACAGAAATTTTGACAATTATGGCAGCTGAATAGCTGCCACATCCATATGGGGCCCTGATGGCACATTGAATGAGAAACTTTTCAGACATGGTGATGAATGATAGTTTAGGTTTAACATGCCCAAACCTCAAAGTTTCACACTACCACTTCCTCTTTCCACTTCCATCATGTTTAGAAGTACACCAGAAGCACTCATCTTCATTTTTAAACTAACCATTAGTTGTCACATCCAAGCTTAAGGAACTCTGGTTAGTTTAAACTATGGCTACTGAGCAAACCAAGATCATAAATCAGTGTTTGGTCCAAGCTTATTTGAACAAGATTTTAGCAAAGGTGAACAAACTGCAGCAGAAAGGCCACATACAGCTCTTGGCCTAACTTCACTCAGCAGAGTGAACTGGAGGGAAACAAGGAAGGAAGAAGGTAAAAACCAGAGCAAGTGAAGTTGAACAGATGAGCAAACAAGCTCATATGGGTAAAAACAGTCTGCCTGACAGCCTGGACCTAAGTCATGTAGGTTCCCCATTCCTAATTTAAAACTACCCAGTGCTGCCCAAGTTCAAATGCAATCATTTCAATATAAAAGCAGACACTGAAGCTCCTATTGTCTGGCCATTTTACACTGAAGGAAAATGTAGGGGGCAAGCATGAACCCAAGAATCATGTACACAGTGCTAAAGGCCATGTTTTTTGCCCAATGAGAACGATCACTTCTGTCCTCTGCAATCTCTCCATGCCTCTCCTGCAGGAGATTTTACTCTGTCCATCTCAGGCCCTCATTTTCCCAGCCTGTCTCTGTTTTAACATAGTAATGAGTGTGCCTGTGGCAGCAGCTACAGCTACAAAGGCAAAAGTCCACATGCTCAGATTCTTTTCTCATTAGTCAGGTGACCTTCATGTTGATTTAACTATTTTCACAGTCTCCCAAGATTGATCTTTCCAACACAGGCCCCATTCACATTTAATCTCAGCCTCTGTTTAACTTGTCAAGGCTTCTAGTAAATCCAGACAGCTTGGGCAGTGTATTTGCAGCATGTAACTGTTGCTTAAGGTTACTTCTCTTTGGCACTAGACCATGCACTCAAAGCAAACTTCATGAATGCACACACAGTTCCCCTTAGGAAATTCTTCCCAAGGTTTAGATGGATTCTCTTTTCCTGTAGTTTGCAACAGCCTGCTCCCATGATACGTTGTAAAGTCACTAAACAACAGCATGGAATGGTTGCTGCCACCAGAATCAAAGTTCTCTGTTGCTTGGGTTGAAAAAACGAAGATCAGAGGCTTGAAGAAGCCAGTAGAACATAGTCAACAAGCTACCACATCAGTGATTCTTAACCTGGGTGCCAGGGAGCCCTGGGGGGTCCTCACAGCCCTCAGAGGGGGTCCATGAAGCCCTGCTGCTGGACACCAATATCAATGGCAGTAACTGTGGCAGTGTGGGGGGTTGCAGGTGCTGAAACTGCTCCTTCGTTTACAAACAAGAGAGCAGGTGGGGCATGCACACACACCTTCTGCTGTGTCCCTTTGCACGCACAACTCCCTGCTGCCACGTTCCTGATGAAACGGACATGGCAGCAGGCGTGTGCACATGCCCAAACTGTGACTCTGGAGACCAGGGTTTGGAGCTCCACTCAGGCATGGAAACCCACTGGATGACCTCCGGCAAGTCACATACTCTCAACTTCAGAGAGAGAACCAAGGTCACAAATCTTGTCAAGAAAACCCCTATAGTAGGTTTGTCTTAAGGTTACCATAAATCAGTTTTCAAAAGGGAGAGACATGATGGCTAGAAAAGGACCTCCTCCTGGAGGCAGCAGCTTGTTGTCCTGTGCCATCAAGTCATTTCTGACTTATGACAACCCTAAGGTAACTTATCACAGGGTTTGTTTGTTTTGCGAGATTTATTCAGAGGAGGTTTGCCTTTGCCTTCCTCTGAGGCTGAGAGAATATGACTTGCCCAAGGTCACCCAGTATCTGAGAAAGGATTTGAATCCTAGTCTCCAGAAGCCTTTAATAAATAAATAAACATTTGAATATTTAAATCTAAATTTAAATATTCAAATCTTAAGTTTTGGGGGTCCCCAAAAACAAATTATATTTACAAGGGGCCCCTAGTAAAGAAAAGTTTAAGAACCACTGTACTGAAACAGCAGGACAATCACATGTTTACACATCTCAGTGCTAGGATCAAAGACACTATGCATCTGTTCTGAATTTATTCTTTCACTCACCATCTCCACTGCCCAACTGAAGAATTCCTGCATCTTTTATATGAGCTAGGCTAGAATTGGACATTTTTTAAAGCTAATGTTTATGTTCTGCACATTCTATAATTATGGAAAGTAGTTTGCAAAGTCTAACATTAGAGAAGGACCGCAAGATTACAGAGGTATTGTGGGCAACCAAAGATGAGCCCACCAAAGTTGAAACCTTGGATGCTCAGAACAGTACACGGACATGTTTAGTGAGGCTCAAAGCCTTATCAGAAAAGCAATGTTTTTTCTTCTCATTGTTGTTAGGTGTGTTTAAGGTACAGTGAACTATAAGCAACTCTTTTATCCTATTTTATTCCACAGAAAATAGAATCCATGGGCTGCAGCTGAAGACAATGTCAGAGATATCTCCTGGTTATTTTAACATTCTAGTTAAAAGTCCTTTTAAGAATTTATCACTATACAGCTAACTTTGTCAGCTTTAACATCACAGTCTTAAGTATATTTTGAGTTCTCTGGATTTCAACAGAAACTTTTCCGTGAGTAATTGCATAGGATTGCAATTATCATGCACCTCATGGTTTCACTCTCTTGAACCACACTGAATTATCAGCAAGGGAGTGAAAAGGGAATCTTAATTCCAGCAGTTCTCGAGAGGAGAAACCAGGTTTGCCATCTAGAGTTTCTGAAAGAATGAACGTTCAGCCTTTGGGGAGTACCTTTTAAAAGACAGTCATTTATCACAGCTGCAGCTGGGGAGAGGCCAACTGCTGACGTCCGTCTCTGCTCCAGCTCCAGTCTTCTCTTGAATGACAAATATTCTCGAAAAGCTACTTAGAGCAATTTTTAATAAGAAAGACCATCTTTACAGACAAATTAACTAATTGCAGCCAATGCACATTTTAGTACAAATAAAGGATGTAAAATACACCAAAAATTGTTGCCAAGAGCCTGAGGCTGCTGCCACAGGTTTTAAAATTTCCTTTTGTTTGTTTGAATAATGTGTGACTGTTTTTCATACACGATATAAAAGAGCACACCATGTTAATCAAATGTACATGTGCTTCAATGGAATTACAGCTGCAAAAAAGCATGATTTAAGACTACTTGGGAAAATGGCCCAATAAAAATTCCAAGCCCAAATAAATCAAGTAATGTCAAAAATAATACTTATAACAATTTAAAAACAATCACTGCACAACAACACAGCCAAGGGATGATAATCGTAACAAACTCCTGTAAGAGCCTAACAGTTGAAGTGATGTTGGTGGGGAGGGGAGACATCAGAGATCAATCTGAGGCAATAAGTTTTTAAGAAGAACCACAACAATGTTCCTATCTGCAACAGCACTTCAGTGCAGGAATTCAGCTTCATCACACCACATTTTACAGAACAAAATGGTGTCAGTATGCTAATGCCTGGCTATCTTCAGCAGCAGCAACCTCATAGGCAGCTCTATAACCAGCATCATTTCCTCTGTCTCCAGTTGGTAAGAGATCCACCATGCACTTTAACAGCAACGTCAAAAGCTGCACTCTTCTACTCAGTCACCAGGGATCACCTGTAAGAGAAGTCTCAAAATACATCTGTTCCCTGGTTAGAGGCAGAAAGATTCCACCTGCCAGACCAGCTAGGGAGAAGAACTGAACAAGCGTATAGGATGGAAGAGTTACAGCCTGCCACCCACCCACCCCCCAAAAAAATGTTGACAAGAGAGTCTGAACTCTTTCATTGCCACAGCACTAGACAGTCAACAGGACACGGGAAGTCTCAACACACACACACACACACACACACACACACACACACACACACGACATGCAAGAAACCCAAAGGACAGGCTGTGATGTCTGTGCTCCCCTCCTCACTGTTTCAACTACTGACAAACAGAGGAGCCCATTCAGAGATGGGTTTGACCAAAGTGTAACAACTGGCCCTTTATTCATCATGTCAGGACAAGCTTGTTGTGCCTGCAAAGATGTAGAAAAAGATCAGGAAAAAAAATACCAAACAATCCAAAGTGACCCTGTCATGGATGAAATTCCAGACAATCTGAACACTATAATCTTATCATGAATTCTTTTCTCTATGTCCCTTTGACCAAACATGCTCAGGTGGACAGCTATTAAAGCCAAAAAGAGAACTGTCTACACTGTGGTCTCACTTATGGACATTGTCACAAGTATGTGTCTCACATAGCTACATCTTTCTATATATGTTTCCCAATAATGATCCCACTGAAAAACCACCTTGTAAGCTGCACAGTCTCCTTCTCCCCCAGCTATTTTCCTTAAACTGAACACACCAGGAAAGGCACCTGCAGGCACCCTGGCTGTCCCTTGAATGTCCCAGCAGATGATATCCTTGCAGTTTATAGAGCTAAGGGAAAACAGACCCTTGCTGTCTGGCAACCCAGAATTGGCTGTGTGCCTTACAAGATGGGCTGTAGGGAGGCACTGCACGGTCCAAACATAATTCTAGCTTATGCAATGACTGAAAATGAGAGATTCGATGTTGCAAGAGAGACTTAGAACATCACAGTTATGTATGGGTAGGCAGATTAGAAACTCACTTAAGTCGCTAGGTTGGAATATTTGCAACAGATATATGAATGAGTGAAAAAAAAATTGCCAAGACCCAGCAGCTATTAAAGTTATTCAACTGAGAATTAATACACACACATAAATACACACCTGTAGCTCACTCTGTGCCAAAGAGTACCAGAAAATGTGGGTGCTCCTGGGAGAAGATCATAACTGGTAAAGGGAGGGAACTTAAAACTTGCAAGTAGCTGAAAATTAAATATTTTCCCACTCCAAATCTTGGGCTCACCTATAGCGCTTACACCCTTCTTGGCTCTTTAACAATAACAGCTAAAGGTTATTTAGACAACAGTCTGCATATGTTTAGTCTCTGTCAGATAAATCCATACGTTTGAAAAATGGCAAATACACAGGGAAAATCAGAATACTTACTGTGCAAATCACGATCGCTCAGTATGACCTCTATGATAACGTGAACTAAAGATATTATAAGCATCCTTGGAACATCCAAAGATGAAAAATACACAACCACAGATCATGACAGAATAAAGAATATTTTTACAAATCCTTCCAAAATTATACAAAGAACAGAGATATTTCCAGAGAAGTTAAAGTCTTACCTGACTTGTAGAATTTACCAAGAATTTCCAAAGAACAAAAGGCCAATTTAAATGCTAGAACAGTGGTTCTTAACCTATTCTTTACCAGGGACCTTCTGCAAATATAATTTTTTGCCAGGGTCCCCCAAGACTCAAGATTTAAATACTTAGATTTAAATATTAAAATATTAAAATATTTATTTAAGGTTGCTCATCAGGAATCTTCTAATGAGGGAGCAGTTTGGGTGTGCGCACATATCTGCTGTTGCCCCTTTCATAAGTGATGCAGCAGCAGGGGTGTGTAGGTACATACCTGCTACTATGTCCCTCAGCACCTACACCCCCTGTGGACATGTAGAAGAGACAGTAAAACAAGGCATCCTGTGCAGCAGCACCTTTCTGAAATGAAAAATTAATCTATTATTCAGATTGCTCACTCACATCTGTGAGGAGCCCAAAGAAGAGAGGGAGAGAATGAAGGGAGTAGAGAGAGAGAGGAAGCAGAAGCAGAGGAAAGGCAGAAAGCCAGCACTCAGCAGGTAGTTCCTGTTTGTAGGTGGTGAATCTAGGTGTTTCTCTTTGAACTCTTTCACCTGGCCTGACACTCAGTGTGGATTTCTTTCTCCCTCCTTTCTCAAGGAGCAAGGTCAAGCTGAGTGCACTCCCTCCCCTGTTTTTCTCTCCTTTCTGAGAAAAGCCAGCCATTAGCAGAGAGTTGTTGCTGCAACTGCCAGTGAAGTTCAGCAGGCGAGTGTCAGAGACCCCCTATGAGAGCTCCGTGGACCCCTGGGGTCCATGACCCCAGGTTAAGAACCACTGTGCTAGAATAACAGTGGCAGAAGTGGTGGAAGCCTTTAAGAAAATAAAGGGTGGGAAAGCACCAGGTCCAGATGGCTTATCTGCTGACTGTTATATAGTGTTGGAAGAACAACCAAATTTGCCATCATAATACCTGATGGACTCTATAACTGAAGTTCTAGAGAACTGGATTGGCACAAACATAACATTGATTCCAAAGGAAGATAGGGATGTAACTCACCTTAAGAATTATAGGCCTATATTCTTGCTAAACAATGATGATAAGATATTCATTATTACTTATTAAACAAGAAACTTACTACAATTTTGGTTGAAAGACTGAAAAGAGTACTGGATAAAGTAAGACATTTAGATCAATGTGGATCTCTACCTAAAATACAGATGAAAGATAATGCAAGAGGTATAACTAATATTCTGTTTACAACATAGCTACCAGGCTACAGGTTTCTACCTGGCCCAGTAAATTTTGAAACTCATTAAATGAAAGCCATTAACTGGAAATGCCAAAGATCAAGAAGCCCCAAGTTTCTTGCAGCCCTAGGCAAACTGAATTTTTGAAGAATTTTTGAGTTGCCAATGGTGCCATCTTATCTTACCCCCTAAAAGTCCAACCAAAATGGTCTCTCTGGTCTTTCTTATTCCTCTGTGGACTTGATGTTCCCATTTGGCCTTTGCATCTGCTCCACATTGGAAGACCCTGGTGGGCTTAGCTGTGTCTGAAGTGACCCACTATTTTGAGGGGTTGGCAGAGGAAAGTTGGATATCACAGAGTGATGAGAGGACAGATGGGTCCGTTGGATGTGATGGCAGAAGTACCCCACACACACAAGCAGATAGGGCTTAGAAGAGTGAAATATGTGTGTTCCCATGTTAATTTGGCCATTTGGCCTAACTCAGCCACCTTAGCAATCCATTCTTCCATCATCACTCTGTTTCCAAGTTGGAGCAAACAATATTCTTGATGCTGTTGCTATATATCAAAGAAGTAATCCATATTTACTATCTTTACCCATAATGCCCCCCCCAAAAAAACATTTCTGGTAACTTTATAAAATATACCTTAAATTTTTTTAAGATTAACATATAAATCTTAGAAAAGTAACTTTTTATCCTCTTACAAATCTGTCACCTATGAAAAAATAAGTCCTCCTTATCATAACATCCCCAACAATGGTTAGAAACATTCTAGGACATTTTGACAGCTTATTTGGAGTTAGATACCATCTATACATAATCCTATAACATTTTATATTAAATTACTGCATAATGTCAATTTTTGGATCATGTTTTTCCCCATATATATGGACATTAGGCCCAAAATTTTCACCCCACCTTATCATGTACAGTGGCCCCTTGATTTTTGTGAGAGTTCAGGGTGCAGAACCCTTGAGAAAGTAAAAAAAAGTGCAAATAACTTCCCCCCGCCCAACTGAGTGTCCCCCTCCCATTTCCTTCCAGGACCTCCCTCCCTTTGCCATTCACTTGCATTCTGCCTGGGTTCACTGCCTTCCTTCCAGGTGCCCAGGCAATAGACAACCAAATGTGAGGGGCAGCACCATGCCCAGAGAAGGCATATATACAAGCCTTCCCCCATTTACTTGTGTTTTACCCAAACATGCTGCCTTCCAGGCACCTGGGCAATAGATAAGCAAATGGGAGGGACAGCCACCTAGCCAGAGAAAGTATGTGCACATATTTCCCCCACCAGTCACTTGCATTTTGCCTGGTTACCTGGAAGGCAGCACACCCAGGTGAAACACAAGCAGCACACCCAGAGAAGGCAAGTGCACACACCTTTCCCCCTCTTCACTTGCATTTCTCCCTGTCTTCTGTCTCCAGTTTCAAAAACCATTTATACATCTTTTAAGTTACATGGTCATCATCTTTACACAACTCTAAATAAAATGCATTTTCTCTAACCTCTAGGGCTGCATTTTTCTTATCTTGATTAAATCTGTCCTTAAGTTGCATATAAACAAACCAACTTTTGCCTTCCTTAAGAATCATCTCTCTTGATTTAAATAGCCAGCAAGTACAAAAGAGCATCATTTGAAAGAGGTGGTTTTCTTTTAAAGCTATACCATGACACATTATAACTGTACTTCTAGACACGAAACCTGATCCTTGATATGAAATAAAGATGAATGAACCTCTCACATAGGAATGATGCACTGTTTTCCAGGTATATTTGATATTTTCATTTAGTTGAGATCATACATGACTATATGTGTAGACAGGGAAAATTCGCTTCTACCTAATTTAGTACCCATTTGGGATGATAACCAAACTTGATAATCTCCTGGTTTGCCCATATGATTGGCCTTGCCAGAGACTGAACCTAAGAAGTTCTTATGTACAATGCTTGCATCATTCAACTAACTGATGAAATCTGCATAAGAAAATACGTCAAATTTGACAAACAGCTTGGAAAAGATGGACATTCATCACACTGGTTTATTTAAATTGCTAGCTTGTCCCATCATTAGGATCATATCAGACACCACTATGAAGCCAAAGTAAACCAACCAAAACAGCGTTATCAGCTGATCTGAGTACAAAGGAGACAGGGATTCTATAAGGTATACAGATGGTATGTTACTTCCAGTTTGACAAATAACCACCAAACAGATTATCTCCAAATGCTAAAACCAATAGATTATCTATAAGTGATAAGCAAATTGCATTTTCAGTTAAAACATATGCAAATTTCAAGTGAGCAGGTCAGCCTGCAAACCTAGAAGCAGAGAATGTGTGTACATCCAGTGACAAGTGCCACAAGCAGATACACTAAAGTGTATGCAGAATTACACACAGAAAAAACAGATAGGGAAGTTGGCCTACATCGTACCAGCATTGCCCCATGGAAAAAAAATATTATTTGTTGTGTTTTCTCTACTGGGAGAGAACAGGACTCAAACCAAGAGAAACCTGGAACCCTACTATTAAATGAGGAGAAAAAGTTCCAAAGATCAATCTCCTCCCAACTGAAGTGGGGGCAATTGGAGCTGGCCATTGCTCCATGTGAGTCTCCTAACACACAATCCTCGGGAATTAGAGAACAAACAACATTTCCAGAAATCTGAATGTGATTCCGTGCCCAGTCAGTGCAGGTACTTCGCCTTCATTTAATTAATAATGCCCATTAAAAATAAGGTTAGATAAAGTTGAGTGGTACTAAAGCACAGGCAATTCAGGTACAAGAAAATTCAGCCACTGTAATCAGAAGCTGTGGACAAGGTTACAGGGAAAACAGGCGTGGGAGGAAAAGGAGACATCAGCAAACACACTACTGGCTCCACACTGAATCTACAGAATCTTCTCAATTTGAAGGGTAAAGGAACTAGACCATTTGGATAAACAGAGGGACCTTTATTGTCACCTCGTTCTCCCACGATTCACAGGAAATTATAACCAGAACTGAAGCCACTCCCAAACCACCACTCAATATGGCCTTACAAACCCCATGAATGGGTCATTTTGGGTTACAACTGAGAGCTACTCAGCACAGAATTGAAGCTTCCCCCTGGCCTGCCTGGCTCCAGAAGGCTTTCCTCCAGGACACTGATCCAGCCCCCCTTCCTCTGGGAACTGAAAGCCACCAAGCCTGCCTATCAGACTAACCCAGTTCCTATGACTGTGCCCACCTCCCCTGGATTGCAAGTTCACTTTGAGACCACACTGACAAGGCATATCTGGTTTCTCCTTCATTTGTTGATTGAAACGACATGGTGCTTTGCACAGTCTTTCACAGACTCCTTATCTTGGCTGAAGGGAGGCAGCTAAAACAAGGACAGCCCTGAACAGAGCACAAACTGTCTGCTTCTCTGGCCTCCTCTTATAACAGGCGTGCGCTCTCTCTCTCCCTTTCTCTCTCTCAGTTGCTCTCATAAGTTTAGCACAAATGAAGGAAAGTCAATGCAACTGCGGTGGAAAGTGGGACACAAGCAGAGGTTAGCATGACACAGGGTTTGCTGAGGTAAACCACTCAGGGCAGATGGGGAATCTGGGTGGTTCATTGATTTAAACAACGTCCTGACATCATTTCCTTGTAAATCTTCATGTGCCATAATCAACCCATACTGTTACCTTTTTCAGAGGAAGCAGGAACCGAGGTTACTTTATTGAGGCTGGGTACCAACATGCACTTATTGTATGCCTAACAGTTTAAATACACTTTGGAATCTGAAAGCATTTTAAAACAGCAGACTAACCCAAGAACACGGAACAGCTAACATAAAATGCATGAATTGGTCAATGATTCAAAAAAGTATCCAGGACCATGTCCATTTGGCATTGTGAAAGTCAAACTATGTGTAGGAAGTGCTCAGCACACTAGAAAATTAAACATTTATATCAAGAGCCATATTGAAATTATGTAGGATCCTAAAGCAGGGGTGGACACCAATTTTAATGGATTCATCCACATGAATCCATTTATAATTGAATGATCTGAATTTCAGAGTGCTCTTAAATGGATCTATTGCAAGCCATTGTCTCAAAGCATTCCACCACAACATATTTTACAAATATAATGGGAGCTGGAAGAAGCAGAAAGGTATGATATTGTAACATTACCAAACACTCTGTTGGTAGAACAACACCTCAAGAACCCCCATGATTTCAACCTGAATTACACAGATGCCCTCCAAATTATTTTGATTTAAATTACCCAATTCAAAATCAAGCAAGGATACTCAGTCATCTCTGATTTAAAGTGACTAGCCAAGTACAGAGGTTTGATGTGGCTTTGCCAACAAGAATCTCACAATACTAATGGCACATTTCAATTATTTTTAAGGAGGAAAACTGATGTAAAATATGATGGTATGTTACATGAAATATATTTAAACCAAAAGGTATCTGAAGGAATATTAATAAAAGATTAGATCTTGTCTGATAAAAAAGAGCCAGTGTGATTTAGTAGTCTGAACACTAGACTACGACTGTGGAGACCAGGGTTTGAATCTCCACTCAGGCATGGAAACCTGCTGAGTGACCTTGAGCAAGTCACATTTTCTCAGCCTCACAGGAAGGCAAAGGCAAACTTCCTCTAAACAAATCTTGCCAAGAAAACACCATTATAGGTTGGAAACAACATGAAGGCACACAAGAACAATAAAGCAAACCTCTGAACATTAGGACTAGGAAACAGGTGAGCGAACAGCTTGTCTTATAAAATCGTCCTAGGACTTTAACACTTCTGACTGCAAGTGTGGATTTTTTTTTTATTATGGAGACAGTATTATGTACAGCTGTTTTTAACTAGCATTATTTACTGCACTCTGAAAACTCAGAGCAACCTCTGACACAAAGAAACAAAAACTTCACTGAAATAGGCCTAAGTATGTTGCCATCTCAGAGGAAATAATACAGGTCCCAAGCATTCTTCCCAGATTCTGACTCAACGTGAAGCATATTCCATTTTGTTCCTCTGACAAAGCTTGTTAGCACTGAGATTTTCTGGACCTGCCCATTCAAACAAGATGTGTTCACACACGTGTAGCTAATAGCCTGCAGAGTCTCCTCTGCTTGAAGAACATGTGGACACACTTCTAAATCCCAGAAAAGACTCACAGGAACAGTGAAACTGAAATAAGGTATCATAACATCCATGCAGGTATCATGGATTACCAGGAGGCATAGAATTACTAAACAAATAATCTTTGCCATGCTTTCAACTTGAAGAATTCTTCATATGTAACCCTTTTGCTGGTCCATGGGCATCTCTACACTACACTGTTATAGTGCTATTATTCCACTTTCAACATCCTACAGAATCCTAAGGTTTGCAGTTCAGGGAATGGCCTTTAGAATTCTCAGCCAGAGGGCACGTTGGCCTCAGTGAACTACAAGCCCCAGGATTCCACAGGATGTTGAAAGTGGAAGAATAGCTCTGTAACAGTGCATTGCAGAAAGGCCCTATGTCATTTAGAAATAAAGGCTGAGGATGTATAGTTCTCGCCCCAAGAGGCAACTGTTCATCTGAGACGACCTGCTTTAGTGCCACTTTACTGTTTAAATAAGAGAAAGCTGTAGAACAGAATGCCACCAATGGGTCAGCAGTGGACTAGCCTTTCTGCATGGTTCATCAGTGGCCAGCATGAACAGATGCATAGCCTCCAACTGTCCCAATCTGTCTGGCACAGTCCCAGTCTATCCTTTGTTGTCCCACTTTTTGAGCTGCTTTTAAAACATCCCATTTTCTCTTTCCTCCTCCCACTTTTCTCCATTGCGCTCAGCTCACTTCCATTCCTATAAGCTGAGTCCAAAGCATAAATGTACTTTGTACACAATTGACTCACCAGGAGGGAGAGGTGAGAAGGAGGTAGAATCTTCTCCTTCCCTGTCATCTTAGGCAAATACAGGCTACTGCAGCCTCTCCTAAATCAGTTCTTCCTCATTAATAACTTTTGTCATACGGACCATACTCTGACACTGCTTAGCCATAAGCCATGTTCCAGTTTTTATTTGTGAAATGTTTCAAGTATGGAGATAAGAATGAAATCAAGTTGACTTGAGCTGTTACCTTTCTGGGTTGAAAGAAGAGGTGAGTGTGAAAGCAAAACCCTTCCTGTAGCACCCTGCACCACACCATAGCTCCTTAGAAAATACACTTGCATACTTAAAGTAGTTTTGTTAAAGGTGTACCAATGTGTTTTTGCAAGAATAACAGAAAGTCTTCAGCTTCTGAGGGGAAATAATGTACTGCTTAGAAAGTTCAGCAAGAAAAAGCAAGGCCTGGAGGTTAAAAACTATTAGCTCTATAGTGCCAAGAAAGGCTAGGATTATTTTCTTCCTCCTTCTGCACTGTAGTGCTGCAAGAATCTGAACGGCTTTGGCACTAACCTCACATCCCCTTAAATACTTAAGGGAGAAAAGTCAAGACCATCATCACCCCAGCCAAAGCCAACACACAACACTCAAAGCAGAGTTTACACAGATGACTGCTTCATACTGATTCTTCCTGCTTAAACATCTTAAAGCATCTCTTCCCTCTCTCCATCCTCACAAAAACCTCCTTGGAGCTGAATCTTTATCAGTGCTGCTGGTAGGTTTTGATAATAAAGGTGCTTGTAGTTTGTAATCACTCTCAGCTAATTTAAATTTGTAAAAATTTTATAGGGTGCTTCTTTTTAAAAATCCAGTGGTTCCCATCCCACAAATGTTAAGAAATGCCAAGGACACCATTTTTCAGGATCAGCTTTCTTCAGCAGAGAGTAACTTGCCCCATGTGTACCCCGTCTCACATACACACACACACAGCTTCACTGCCCCAAGATCATGAGAACATAAAAGCAGAGCTGCACAGCCCAAAAGTTTATGAAGTCCAACTCCCACTAAGCAGAAATCAGTGAAGCCCACAAGTTAAGATGTAGGTGCAAGAGCACCACCATCCTCAAACAACACCATGAAGGAGATTAGGCCCCACGGGAGCACATGTTTTGTGTGGCAGCCTCAAAATGAAGCAGGCATCTCTTAGTAGATTCAAGCTGTCTTCTCTTCTCCACCTAGCTTCTCTACCTGGAGGGAGGTATCACTGCATTGTTGGTTCTAGAAGCATCATGCCTATTAAACTAAATCCCAAGCCATACAAAAGCTAGAGAGAAGATGGTTTATTTGTCCAATGAGAAAGCCATGCTCCAGTAAAATCAACAATGAATCTTGTCATTCTGAGTAAGTTCTCTCCATCAGTAGCTCTATATGCCAAAAGACTTTGGTTGTGTCAGCAACAATACACAGGGCCAGGACTGAAGCCTGCACCAAATATGGAAACCAAGCCATATAAGGGATGGGGCTGTTGTACATGGGTTGGAAAATTAGCTTATAATGAGTCACAAAACTGACCTGTGCACAGCTGTGGTCTCACCACCGACAGGCCAGGGGGAAGAAGTTGAGGAGAAGACAACAGCTGGGCAGCAAGCATGCCAAATAATCATAGCTTTGTAAGTACAGGAGCAATCTGACTATTTTTACATACACAGTATTTCCTTGAAGATTAAGCACAATGAAGAGCCATTACATGCCCAAATTGTTAATTTCATGGCCATACTCCATAAAAATGACAAGCTTAACTTCAATTATGTTCAGGGAAGCAGGAGCCTCCCACGTAAACAGGCAGAAGTTGAAAACATTGCTTTTTGAGACTACAACTTCCAAATACTCCCAGTTCGGGTAAGGATCATGGGATTTGTTGTCTAAAAAAGTAACTTTTCAGAATTGTGTTAATAGGACTTCACTGTCCACTATAGAAATAGCTTGGCTGATTCAGCCTTTCACTCCAAAATAAGTTTCTCAAAGAAAATGGAATCTATAACCACCACTAAAAACTTGGTTAAAGGGGACCATTGCTAAAGAACTGCCTACAAGGTTATCTCAGGGGGATCTTTTGCTTAAGAGTCTCCCTAGATGTACAGTGGCAGAATTTCAGTCATATTAGGAAGTGACTGGGGTGTGACAAGAGTTATTTTTAAAACCAGCCAAGTCCAGAACCTCATCCCACTGCCCTTGTGAGAAAATTAGATCCAGAGTCTGACCTGCCACATCTGTGGAACCAATGAAGCACATTGTCATAGAAAGGTTGGGTGTTCTGAGCCAACCCAGACAAGCAGGAGTCTGCAAAACAACCATCCCATGGGACTTCAACAGACACCCTGAGACCACTTCTGTTATTTCAGGCAGGTCATTGGTGTTGCAATTATACAACAACAGGGCATGAACATTCAGATATGACATCCAACTTCAGCAAACCCAGCAGAAGGTCATCATCTGAGAGATCATACTGCATCCCTTTCTCCTTGATCCTTGTGCATGACTGAATTCACAGACCAACCTGGCTGACAGAGATCCACAAACATACCCCAGCTCATCCTATCAAGTCTGTGTCATACACAGCAGCTTAACCTCCTCATTTTTCACTAATCACAGACAATGGATGTTTTATGGTGTTGCAATCAGGAATTCACAAACAGCATTAACAAGAACGATTGTAAGTTACTGAGGCAACCCCAGTCAATTTCAATGGGGAAGAGATAACTACAGGAAGCCCCTGTCTTTTGATACCCCACTATCTAACAACTTGCTCTTTTGATGCTTCCAAATAAAGGACAAGTTCCATTAATTCAAGAAGGGTTCTGCTCTTTCATCAGTTCTTCTTGCCTACAGAGGCTCACTTGGAACTGCCCACATGTGCATGGTTTGCAAAGCAAGCTGAGGAGGGGGGAAAGGTGCTAAAACAGCTGGGAAACTTTGCAAGCAGCACACATGTAAATGGTAACAAGTGAGCCTCCATAAGTCCTGCATGCTCCCTATAGTAGGGTAATTGGTTCTGCTTTTCAATTGATTCTGTTTTCTGACAGTTCTTCAGTCCCTAATCTATCAGATAAGTGTGGGAAGCCTGTGCTATATTTTGAAAGCCTCTCGCCCTCATTTGTCCTGTCCAATCTCCACTCCCATATTTCCTCAACCCATAATGGCTTCAAATGGTTTTTCCTCTGGCCACAAAATAAAATATTAGATTTGGAAACAGTAATATTAAACAGGAAATTCATTGATATTACCCATTTTCATCAAAACTATTTGATGAAAAAATTATTTGATTTGCTCCAGTAATCATTGTGTTATTAACTCATTACTTTTACCTTTTAAAAAAAACTACAAATAGCCAAAAAATGGTCAAAACTCCACCACAATTATCCCCCAAAAGTAATGAAATGAAATAATGTCCATACTGATTGTTCTTAAAGCCATTAACACTATTGTCATTTAACAATTAAAATAACAACTTTTTAAAATCATTATTAAAATGTAATGAATTAGTGGTAGTGAATTCATTTTTAACATATTGCTTCCAAGTTAGGAATAGTATCAACACTGCTCAGGCATGTACTCACTGACAGTGAATAGTGAGACAATTTGAAAAGTACTAATGACAAGATTTAAAGTGCTGAGAGTACAAAGAGCCAAAGGAAACAGAGGAGACGGCCATATAAATGTCTGAGAGAAAAGATGAAAATATTGTTAAAATGCAAACAAAACCTTTCCATTGGCTACCAAACAACATAAGCAAATGCCATCCAACTATCAGTAAAAGTGGGAGCCACTCCCAACTGCAACATCATTAAGGACTGAGATACTAATTCCTTTGTCAGGCTGCAAGAGGCCTTACCTAAATTCTTCACGTTTATAAATCCAGTTGCAGCAAAATAGATATTTTAATATCTAATGCATTTAATCTTGTTTATATTTATGGATTTTCACACTGTGCTTTCCTTAAAAGAAGTGTTGATAAGAATATGTAATAATACTAATAATTGTTATTAGAGAAACTGGAGATGCTTAAGAAGCTCCCATCCCATCTCTGGAAATCACACAAGTACTTGTTTTTCCATTCAGCTTTCTCCCACTCCTGGACAAAACATGACTAGGTGAGATAACAAAGTGAGCAATCATGGAACATACCTTAAACCACAGATTTTCTGCCTCAAGCACTGAAATGACATGATGTTACCAAATTATCTTTATTGTTAAGATATCTGAGGCTCTTAAATATGTAAGAGGTCACTAACCATATTTGGAAATTAAGTATTCTTCTAATTAATAATTTCCTTCACATTATGTTGTGAAGGGTCCTGGGAAGAAGGCTTTGAAAATTATTTCAAAATGTGGTCATATATGGGAGGAGATTATACTTAGATAAGGTGTTCCCAAGTCATTTAGGACTTTGAAGGCTGATAACAGCGCTTTCAATTGATATGTTCCAGATAAGGTTCCTGGGTCTTAAGGGAAAGGGAGGAATCTCAGGGTCAGAGCACTGCTTTTTGGAAAGAATGTGTGTGTCTGGCCAAATGCTTCCTCCCTCATTCTCATTCTCTCTCTCCTTGTCTTCCTTCCCCACCCACAACTCCTGCATACTCTCATCATTTCCGTAGCTCCTCTTCTTCCTTCTGTTGTCCTCTTTATCCTCCCTTCAGCTCTTAGCTAAATGGCTTCTCCTCCATCTCGTTCATCATCTTTCTCTTTCCCCCTGCCCCTGCTTCCCTGTTCTCCTGGCTACACTCCTCTTTTCCCTCCTTTCCCATCCCTCTTCTTCTTTCTATAATCCTCTTTCTTCTTCCACCCTCAGTTCTCCTAGGAACAGTCATCATCTTCCTTCTCCTTCCTTTCCATTCTTTCTGTCTCTAGTTTTGTTTTTTGCTTTTTTCTTCATCCTGCCCCCCATCCCCACAAAACACTGAAGCCATAACTGGGATATTTTAGGTTCTCAGCACCTAAAATTGTAGGTTCAATTTAGCTCAAGAAGACTTGTACCGAAGTAGATGTGTCTATACAGGATTGCCCTGCTGGTTTGCCCTGCTCTGTTACCAGCAATGTTATCATAAATCACACCTTTCCTAGAATATCTCGTGATTATTAATAGCAATACTAATACTAATTATAATAACAATACTATTATAAAGAGAGGAAAGCAATACTATTATATGGATTATTTTTGTGGTTGCTATAGGATCCAACAGCCTGACTGGAAAGAAAAATCTGGTCAGTGAGGGACACCGGTTAATGGGAGCAACTTTCAAACTTTCCTTTTCTTGGAAAAAATCTGTTTGATTGGACTAAAACTCTCCTGTATCAAAATCAGTGCTTGTTAAATTCAGAATCTGGAAAAACCTGGGAATGGGTTCTCTTCACAGTAGAGCTTAGATAATTCTGTGTGTTTAAAACAAATGCTCAGAAAAAAATACTTTAGAAAGTTTCAATTTTTTTTTCTGTTCATATGTAGTTTGGAAAACTTTCTTCGGACGACAGCTCCTTGTGTTGCTAAAAACAGAGTTTACAAAGGTGTTAAAGACACAGGTGAGAAAAGTTTGCTATTTTTTTCCTGTCCATTGAAGACACTGCAAAATTAATATCAAGTCAAAGAAACATTTCCCCATGTGTTATACACTGGGTGGTTTTTAGTTTAATAATATGCTGTGAGCAACTATGACTGATCATCAATTGTCATGCTTAATAGCATCAGCAGGATCATCCCTTGTAACTTCATTAGAGAGTCCTCCACCATAATAAACCAATACCCGCCCACCTTTCATCACCGGGTGTCATCCCTAGGTCCAGAGGCGTACCTATGGCAGGATAACAGGGCAGGTGCCCTGGGCACCATAAGCCTGCTGCCAACATCCCGACTGGCCCACCCTGTCACCATCCCTATCCACTCAAACCTTCCTCAGGCTCAAATTTGGTCAGCCCGCCCTCCCCCAATAACAGGGCAGGTTATTCCCTGCCTAAACAGGCCGTCAATCACTGCCTCCTTTCTTCTCAGTCTCGGTTCCTCAAGTGAAGGGGGGAATGAGTACACGCAAGAGAGAGAGAGAGAGATCCATCAACCAATTTAGGGCTCTCAAGGGTAGCTGTCTTATTAGCAATTAGGCAAGCCAAAGCCAGGCGGCTTTCACCCACCTCTCGCAAGATTGGACAGTGTTGTGAGTGCATGTCTGTAAACTTGACTCTCTGTGCTGGCTTGCAGAGGCACCTCTGTATCTGAGGTGAGAAGGGAAGCTGGACTGGCCTAGACTATGAAGGGAAGGCAGGGAAGAAAGGTGACAGTATCTCCCACTAGCCCCCCAGGCTTGAGCAGCTCTGCAGAGAAAGGGGTGGGGACCCCATCAAGAGTGACTTCGCACCCCTCCCCCGGTCTGAGTGTATGATTTCAGAATGGGATTGAATGAACCTAAGAGATTCAGGAATGGGAGGGGGCAGAGAGGGCACGGCCTGCCTGGGACCCTTCCCAGATTGAAGAAGGGGTCAGCATGCACCTGTCTCTCTGCAACAAGGGAGTGGAGAACACTTTTGGGGTGGAAAGTTTCCACATACTTGCTTTCCTCCCACTCCTCCCCAAATGGCTGCTGGAAGGTGTACATTTATCTAGGAGTATCTGTAAATTTACTCAGTGGCGTAGGAGGGTGGTCTGCCGCAGGCAGCACTTTTGGGGGGGTGTCACCACCCCCTTTCTCTTTCAGCCTGCCCTTATCAGGTTTGGTGGTGGCTGTATCCAGATTTTTTTTAACAATATTCACTTTTCGAACAAACAAGGGAGATAAATCACACGCACAACACAAGGGGAGTCTCTCCCCCTTCCTGAAGGATGCGAAGCCCTCCCCTTTCTTCTTCTTTTCTTTGCAGTCCCTTCCAAAAGCAAACACACACAAAATAATTTTCCTTCTCACACACATGCAAACTGTTTGTGTTGACTACGTGGTTTCTCAACTTGGCTGTCATGGAGCAACAACAGTGGAGACCTGGAGAAGGCAGCTTGGGCAAGAGTTTGGTGCAGTCAAGCCTGCTTTTTTGCCTGCCTGGCTCCATTGCCTCAGCCAGAATGTATGTATGTGTGGGTGCATTTTGGAGTGGCAGTGACTGGGATCCATATAGCTGAATGATGTGTGTATTACAGAGGCCCAGAGTGTGATGCAGCTGGCTGGGCCCTTTGAGGAGGTGGTGAGCAAACCATTTCCCACTTCCATTCTTTTGCAACAGCACCAAATGAAAAGTGCCTGCTCTGGTGAGCCCTTCTTCCTCCAGCACTCACCGCTCATCATGCTTCCCCGTTCGCACCAAGCAGACACAGGCACCGCTTCTAGCGTGCTCAAGGCGCCACTGCAGCTGCCGCCAAAGTCCCTTTTGAGCCGCAAGGGTAGCAAACTCCATCACGTGGAGATTAGGCTAATCAAGGCAGGTGACTGACAGGTGGTTGGGAGAGGATGAGGAGGAAAGCTTGAAATTGTCCAGTGGGGGTTGCCTCAACATCTTATGGGAACAGCTGCAGATCACGTAGATGTGCCCTTCATAGCATGTAAGATATGCTAAAGCAGGTCCCAATGAGAGAACCAAAGCAAAATGGTCTTGGTGTGATTTGGGCAGTGGCGTAGCCGGGGGGGCAGGGGGGCAGTCTGCCCCAGGTGGCAAAAACTCTAGCTATGCCACTGCCTGGGTCTAAAGTTTAGGCCCTGAAACCTCAGGGCCTGGAATGCACCTGACCTGTCAACCCTAGCTCTGGAGTATGGATAACATTTCTTTTTCTGACAAAGCCTCATATGCTTTTCATACCAGAAAAAAAAAATCAGAATTCAGCACCTAAAACTTTTGTCATGACTTCAAGAAAGTTAACCTATTATGCATTCTAAAAATGCCATATTTCTGCATGTCAAGCTACTGTTGAAAACCACAGCACCACAGTATGTAGGAACAGGGACTAGCAAGGTATTCTGAAGTAGAACTAATAGAAAGTGACCGGAGGCAGGGGAATAGAGTATACATGTGCAGAAGAGGAAATGATAGGTATCATGTGAAACTGAAAAGAAGCTGCATTCTCTGAAATGCTTTCTTCTGTTAACAGACACAACTGGTAAAGTACATGAGCCCTCTTACCACTCATATGTGGTCACTTTATAATAGAGTTGCCATGTAGTAAAGGGAGTAGGGGGAGCAGGAACCACTCTGCCCTGCACTTGTGCCTTGAACAAAACTTAAGAACGAAGAATTTTCAGGTGAGGCTTCAAACAATGTGAATTATCATGACCGGCTGATTGCGGCAGATCAAACAGCCATTAAAGGCACAGCGCAGGGGCTGGTTCAAAAGCTGGCAGCCCTTCAGTATGAATACTTAAAACATTACCTGTAAAGCTACATTCATATTAATCAAACACAGTCTGAAAGTTCAAGAAGTTCTCATGTTTCTGCAAAACATGCTGACTCCACATTAAAAGAGACTGAAATCACATACACAAAGAGCTTCTTGCTACCAGTAACTCTTAATGGGAGATAAGGGAAGCTTCTTTCAAATGAAACATCTAAATGGACATAGAGCTTGTTTTCTCTGAACGCAGCCAGGCATTACTGCTGCCATAGTCACTTTCAATCAAGCTTTTACTCTGAAACAAAACAAAGGAAGAAGTTAAATCCATGGGAGATTTCCAATGAATACTTAAAAATCCTTTCTGGGGATGAACTGGGAGGGCAACAGCAGAAATGACCTTAAAAAGCTGGTTTCTTCTTAATTAGCTTACCCTGGTACTATATGGAGGCAAAGCAAAAGCAGCAGCAGCAAAAAAGAAAGAAGAATGAGTTGTTTACTCGAGTGCAAGGAATTTAATATGTAAATACGGCACATCTTCAGAAAAGAAATAACACATGCCATACATACACCAACTTATTTGTTAATCTGTATAGCTACCCTGACACATATGCTTACTTTTATACAGTGCATGTATGCCTCCTGTGTGCAACAAACTTTTCATAGTTAGTAGAGCAAAAGCACAAGGTACTCTTGACTCAGTGACAGCATTATCTTCCTATCAAAAAGCAGCAAACGGACAAATTGGTGGCAGTTAGAAGACAGGTAGACTCAACAAGCATATTCTTAAACACTCTTTAAGCCTTTTTCCCTTTTTTTTCCCTGAAGATACAAAGACATTAGGCAATTCATTTGGAATGCAATCTTTCCTCTCCAGAGTACCTGCACTTGACTAGAAGGTTTCAATCCTCATTCCATATGTGACAACCAGCTTGACTGTTACATTTTCATGACATAACTCCTTGATTACATGATATATGATAAATAAATACAATCTCAAATAGGTAAGATAAGGTTTGGAGTTTTGTTTTTTTTTAAAATCTACTTAAACACAAAAGGTGAACTATGTCTATTTTCTTTTAATAAGATTTTTGTTTAAAATTCTGCAGCACCCATGCAAACACATTTCTCAAAGGCTGCGTCTGAAAAATTTAGGAAACAAGATGCTACACTTAGCACTGCACATTTGGCAGGTTAAGATGGTTATATTATTGTTGTTGTTGTTGTTGTTGTTGTTTTATATCCTGCCATTCTCCCAACGATGAGACTCCAAGCAGGTAACAACATGAAAAACAATACAACTTTCTTAACAGCCAAAATATAACGTTTAAAAAACAATTCAACAATTGATAAAGTTAAAACAGTACATGTTAAAAACACCAAATATATTAAAGTACTATTTAAAAAATTAAACCAACCTTAAAACAGAACAAAATAGCGTTGGAAGCCCCAAACCTGGTCAATTTATAAAGGTCTGACAGTACAAGAATATTTCACCTGCTGTCAGAAGGACAGCAAGGGTGGGGCCATCCTAGCCTCTCCAGGGAAGGAGTTCCAAAGTCTGAGAGCAGCCACTGAGATGGCGGTGCCCTCCCTTGTTCCCACCAAATGTGCCTGAGAGGGCAGTGGGGCTGAGAGGAGGGCCTCTCTGGATGACCTTAGAATTCTACTGGGCTCATAAAGACAGACAATAAGCCATATAGGGCTTTATGGGTCAAAACCAGTACTTTGAGCTGTGCCCAGAAATGGGCCACTGCAACAAGGGAGTTGTGGGATCCCTGTACTAACCACAGTTAACAACTTGGCAGCGGGCCAACTGTAATTTCCTAGCACTTTTCAAAGGCAGCCCCACATACAGCACATTTTTCACTAATCCAAATGGGATGTAATCAAGGCATGTTCCATCATGGCCATATCCAAATTCTCCAGGAACAAACACAGTTGGTCCACTAGCTTTAACTGTGCAAAAGCACTGCTGGTTACTGCTGAAACCTGGACCTCCAGGCTCAGAACTGAATCTAGGACTACCCCAAACTATGAACCTGCGTTTTTAGGGAGAACGTAACACAGGCCAAATCCCTCTTCCCAGATCTGTCTTTCACCTGATCTGGAGCACCTCTGTCTTATCTGGATTCAGTTTCAGTTTGTTTGCCTTCATCCAATCCATTACAGCTGCCAGACACTGCCTTAGCATAGGAACAGCTTCCTTGATATTAGGTGGAAAGGAATAACAGAGCTGGGCATCATCATCATACTGGTGACACCCAAACTCAAAACTCCTGATTACACCTCCCAGTGGTTTCATGTAGATGTTAAATAGCATAGGGAAGAAGACCGAACCCTAAAGGACTCCGCAGGCCAATGGCCAAGGAGATGAGTAGGAAAACCCCAGCCCCACCCATGGAGAGCATCCCTCCAAGAAAGAACAGAGCCACTATAGAACAGTACCTCCAAGACTCATCCCACCAAGGCGAATCAGAGGGATACCATGGTCAATGGTATCAAAAGCACTGGGAGGTCCAGCAGAACAAACAGGAATACATTCCCCCTGTCCAGTTCCCTGTGTAGGTCATCCACCACGGCAGCCTCAGAAACTAGATTGAAATAGATCTGATTTAGTTTAATTTTTAATCTTAATTTAATTTATTGAAATTTAATTGTTACTGTTAATTTATTGAAATCAGGAGAGTTTATTATTCAATAGGTACAAGCTAAGCAATTCAATAGATATAAACCAGGTAATATGCTTATCTTCTTAACACTGATTCCCACTTGTTATCAGGTTTTAAGGATGTGTAAATGGATTTCTCTATATTCATTCCTTCTCACCCCTTGTTCTCTTGTTTTCAACACTGTGTATCTTACATACAAACTCTCTGGCCTCTTTTTGCTCACAAAACTCTATAAAGTATCATATACCAAGGATTTTGCATAAACAATAACAAAATACATAATGGAAATGTGGTAAGCACTCAACTTGCAATCAAGCTATTCCACAGCTATAGGTTTGAGTCTGAAGCCAGCATGATGTAATGGTTTGATCACTGGACTATGATTCTGGAAACCAGGTTTCAAATCTCTCTGTTTGGCCATGGAAACACACAAGGTGGTCTTGGGAAAGTCACACTCTCTCAGCCTGTGAAAAGAAATGGCAGCTCCCCCCTCATAACAAATCTTACCCCAAAAAAAACCCTATAATAGGTTTGTCTTAAGATCATAAGTCACAAATTACTTGAAGACACACAATAACAGCAATAACAGGTTTGAGCCTTGTCATTTAAATGTGCTCTGTGTTACAGATGTACACCTCTAAGTACACCTCTAAGTACACACACTTGGCATCCAAGAGCGAACAACAAGAGCAATGCTCATAACAAGTAACCTCAGCCTGACTCATCATAACTCATCACAACAGGTATATTTATTACTTTGGCCAGCCACCAATGTGTGGTACCCTCAGTGTATTAATGGGAACCATAAGGGCACACTGAGGGTATCACACATTGGTGGCTGGCCAAAGTAATAAATATGCTTGTCATGATGACTTATGATGGTTCGGGCTAGGACTCAATGGGAAGCACAAGAAGTTAATGGGAAATAGTGAGATCGATTCTGCTCTCAGGAACCACAGTGTCAACTGAGATTTCTCTTCTGTTAAATGAGACGGCAGCCAGTTAGAATGCGATTAGATGCCTCCATTTGCTCTCTTCCCAGATTTCTAAACATCCCATTCTTGTGTTTTGTCAAGAAATTGCAAGGCCGAATTCTTCTCTGCAAACCTGAAACTTCCCCATACAGGAGTGATTATTATAGTTGGTAATTCAGAACCTCAGTAGATTGTTTCAACTATAATAATACACACTTAATCCCCAGAAATTAGCTCTACAACGAATAAACTGCTTTACCTTCTCCAAATGGTAAATCCAGCTGAAAAATCAACACAGAATTGATTGGCAGCCTCTTCTTCAAATATGGACACAATATTGTTTACGCAAAGCCTCTACATCTGAAGTATACAGAGAAAAACTTGGCAGTGTCTGCACTAACACTTAGAAGGGCTGAAATGGAGGGCTTCAAATTAATCATTTCTTCCAATTATCCATATCAGAAAAATATCTCTGTTTGGCCAGTAAGTAACAATTCACAAAATATTAACAAGCCATTACAAAAACCTTCCACACTCAACCATGCTGTAACAAGGGTGGTCCAGCATGGTCCCCATAATAACATGCGGAATTTCACACTTGAAAGAGTATTGCTTGCTTCAAGATGGAACTAAACAGAGCAGTTGCCATGACAGCTGTTTTTAAACACTACCAAACTCCCCAAAGCAACCCATTAACAAATTTAAAGGGACCTTAGTGAACTTTTTCAACAAAGTATGAACCTGAAGGAAGTACAGTAATAGATTTCTCCTTCTTTCAGTGCAGTTAGTGCAGAAGACGATCATCACAAAAATTATAAACAACTCTGAACAAATGTTCTGATCACTTCTAATATTCACTTTTGCTCTATCTGCAGTATCTTTCCTCAGATACTATATAAAAAAAGGACCCCCATTATGTGGTCTGTACCTACATGGTTTGCAAAAAAAAGTTTCATGTCATGAACAGGAACATTGGTGTCACCTGTGATATGTTCATTTCTAGCAGATAAGGGGTGAATATCCTGTAGTTTTAGGTTGCTCTTCCCACTCACTCCTATTAGGCAGGGAAAAGATGACCACACGGGGGGCAACCCCCTGGAAGTCAGTTGCTACACCAGCCAGAGTCAAAGCTTCAGAGAAAAATAGATACCATTAGCCATTTATTCATATATTAATGAAACCACAACTATAATCAAATGCTCCTGCACAAGGGCGAATATGTAAGTAATTGAACAACAATAATGAAAGGAAAATACAAATTGTGAAATCTCGGGCTTTCCAGGGAGGCAAGGGACAGCCATGGTTTATGTTGTCCAAAGGAGAGAACTGATGAGCATGAATGAGAACTAGAAGTAAACAGGAAACAAGCCTCCTGGTACTGATTGATGGTCATTCATTTTATTTATTTTTTAAAAGCCCAACACTTTCGACCTCTATCAAAGTTGGCATTCCTCAGGGGTTACACTTTACACAGAAATTTCTGCAGTTGTATAATACACTCTCCAAAGAAAAGGACCACTGAGCAAAAGGCCTTTCTTTGCCTCTTGCTCCCATGGGAAGCCCAAGGTTTCATGATTTGTATGTTCCCTTCTTTACTATTGTTCAATTACCTATCAGAAAAAGACTGATCTCTATGGGGGTGCTCCCCTTCCATGGTCTTTCTTCTTCCTACCTAACAGGAGTAAGTGGGACCAGCATCCCCAAAGTATAGTATGTTCCTTTCTTCTCTGCTGGGAGAAGGCTGGTTCTCATGGCCATTTACCAATTTTTCCTAAAATCCAGCACAACCCCAGTGGTCACTTCATTGGCAGGATCTAGTAAAGGTATTCACTAGATCAGTAACTCATGTGTTCACATGTGTTCACTGTGTATAACAACTTATTTCACGCACAACAGAGGCAAAATCAGGTTGGTCTTAACATGGAATCATCTGTAGCCACCCTTTGATGCTTTATATAATAAAACACTTTATATTCTGAAACATTTTATATATACACTTAAAAGTATAATGCATGGAGTTGCTGTCAGTTGCATTGTACATCCATGCTGCGCATATGAATTACCCAGTAATTGACTCAATTTTCCTCCTTGTAGAGTGATAGCATTTGCTCTGCCTGTTGCTCCCCAGTTTCTCAAGCCTTTAGAACATCACATCTCATTCTAAATTTAGTAGATCTTCCAGTGACTTTCCCCAATACAGAAACCTCACTTGATACACCTGTCCCAACTCCTCCATATTCACGTCCTCCATCTCGAGGTAGAGGAGAAGCATCACCCTGCTACCAACCCATCTTCTTTGCTGCTGTCTCTTTCCTCCCTTCAGGCAGAAAGGAATAGTGGAGATGGTGATATAAGCAGTCTCCAAGGATCAGATCAGAAGGAACTACATGGGCCATTCCTTCTATGGCCCTGTCCACAGGAGCCTCCCATCCCAACATGGGGATGGGAAAGGAGTGGGACCACAATGGTGCTTCTGCATGATGTTGTCATGGTCCTGTCCTTCTCCCATCAAAAGGCAGCGCGATCATGGACTAAACCATTGATGGTTTTTCCCCATCAATGACTCACAATCACACGACCATCCCACACTTACCTGGCTTGGAGAAGCACCAGAAGCACAATAGAGGTGCTTCCTGCCCCAGTGCAGCCTGGGAAAGTGCCCAGCTGTGCTGTGGAAAGAAGAGACACGTTCATTGCACTTCCTCCAGCAGGGAGCCGGCCAGTATGGAAGACAGCATTCATGTCGTGCTCTCATCATGGGAAAGCCACTGCTGGGATGATGCTGGGACGATGCCAGAGACAGGAAAGCTGTGGAAAAGGCCAATGTCTCCACTGCTCTGGCAGGCAGTTCAACAGAGCAAAGACTTCACACTTGCCTTCCTGGGGAGAGGATCTTGTTGTGGGAAACCACTTCAAGAGAAAGGTCAAGGACAGGCATTCCAGATCCTACCAGATGACACTGCTCTTCTACCAGATTATAGTTGCTGTCCTGCCTCATCGTTCCTGTCTCCCTGTTTCTCTATATAACCTATTTTATATCCAAAGAATCTCTCTCAAATTAAGTGCCAACCACAGGTAGCACTTCTTTGCAAGGAGGTACTCATGTTACACACACAGGCAAGAAGTGACAAGGGTGACAAGAAGCCTCAAAGGCCCCTCCCTAAACTGCAAACCCCAGGATTCCATTGAATGTTGAAAGTGGAATAATAGCACTATTACAGTATAGTGCAGAAATTGCCTAATGGTAAAGCTGGTATTAATAATTCAATAGGTTTCTTGCGGTGCCTGGAAAGCATACACATTTTAATAAAAACATCATCAAGTAAACTTATGCCATAGAGCAGGAGTCAAAAATTTTAAAAGATCTTCAGAAAGGAATTAAAAGAAGGATTAAAGTTTCCCCCAAAAACAAACAAATATCAGTCTTCCTTTATTCTTTAAATCCATAGTTCTGATGGTGATGGGACACAAAGAACTTCTCCTACTTAATGTAGTAGACAGACAAGTTTATACAGGGAGGAAGAAATATTTTAGATACGTTGGCACTAAATAATTCCTTGGAAGAGCATCTCACCAAAGACAGTGTTCCTTCAGAAGTATGAACCAGAGACAGATATCTGAAACATCTATGCCCATTTGACTCTCCCTAGAACCTAAATATAATCTCATTGGAACATAAAATGATGAGAAAAGTCTTTCTTGTGTACCTCTTTTATGCATTTTAAAAAGTAATAAAAAATAGAAAAAATGGGGGGATGATCAGATTAGTCTTTGTTTTTTCCAACTGATTCATGTTACAGATTTTGACTAATCTGTGATTTCTTCATGCTTATTGCTTCAGTTTAGTGAAACTGAAAACACATCTCATATTAAAAAACAAAAACAAAAGACGGAAGAATAGCAGTAATATATCTGGATATAGATTTATTCCAGACTAAACTGAACAGAGTAAAGAGAAACCTTAACAAACCCAAAGGCCAGGACTGAAAACAACTTTGATCTTGGCATGCAAGAATGCCCAGGGAAGGTGGTTCCATTTCAGCAACTAAATCAGGCTGTCAGAAAAACCTGGAGTAGATTATGGGCAAGAGGTCTCTAGCTTTGAATGGCTGGGCAGCCGCTTTGTTACATTTATATCCTGCTTTTCTCCAAAGACCTTAAGGAGGAATACATGAATCTCCTCTTCCCTAACAGTCCTGTGAAGTAAATCAGCCTGAGATCCAAGGTCATCCAGGCCAGAGGCAAACCTCAGGATTCCATAGGATGTTGAAAGTGGAATAATAGCACTGTAACAGTCTAGTGCGGAAATGGCCCCAGTGAACTCCATGGGTCAGGAAAGATTTGACCTTGATCTCCTAATTCCCAATATTTAAATGCTGTCATCACTATACCACCATGGCTCTCATTCTGGCTTTCTTCTCTTTTCCATCTCTTTCATTTCTATGTGAATTGCAGATTTAATCAGCAAGCTGGGGCAGGGCTTCACCAGGCCATTTTCAATTTCTTTCTTTGGTGCTGCTCAGTATTGTGTTGGGTTCTGTCCTTCTCCATATGCAAAGCTTTGGCCTCCATGCAGCCTCTTTTTAATTCAGAAACCAACAGAAAGTTTGCTTTGTAAATTGACTGAACGGCTAAGAGAAAACAGCGGAAAAATTCAGTCTTAAATGTTCCTACTCTCAGAGTTTTGATGTGTGATTTTTTCTTTCAGCACGTCTACTGCCTTAGCCCAGCTTTCTTCTTCCTCTCACTTACCCACATTTTACACTAAGTAGAATTTTGCAGAGTATGATGAAGGGGAGGGGGAGGGTTTTGAAAGGGCAACACTGCAAGGAAGGATGCTAAATCTGGAGTGGAGTTCTTTGGAAAGACTTTATGTTCCTCCCTTTTGAGTGTATGTGACTTCAAGTTGCCTGTTGACATAGGTTGACCCTATGAATTTCATAGACTTTTCTTAGCCAAGGAATATTCAGAGATGGCTGTTGCCAGTTTCTTCCTCTGAAATGCAGCCTACAGCACCTGGAATTCATTGGCAGTCTCCCATCTAAGTACTAACCAGGACTGATCCTGCTCAGCTTCCACAATCAGGCAGGGTCTGGTGCCTTTAGGATATTTAGGCACAGATCATTGCCTTTTAAACCATCTTTTGAAACAGATGGTTCTTCTCCCATACTGGGGCTTGCCAGGGAAGGAGGGGCAATGGTTAATTTTAGAAAGTGACTTCTGGCACATTCAGGCTTATGGGGAGCCCTGCTACCTCCACTAGTAGCCTTTGCTTAGTAAAAAGAAAAAGCCATCATATTGAAAAAAATTGGAAAATAAAAATAATGGAGGAGGTTAAGGGATTGATGAAACAACTGGTTTTGGAAAAAGAAATAGAAGACGTTATAGATAGTTTAAAAGGAGGGAAATCACCGGGAATGGATGCGTTGGGACCAGAATAATATAAAACTTTTAAAAAGAGTGTAATACCTAAATTGAAGGTATTATATAACAATATAATAAATGGAGATAGGATCCCACCATCGTGGGAACAGTCTTTAATAATATTGATTCCAAAACCAGATAAGGATTTGATAGATCCAGGATCATATAGACCTGTATCGCTAATAAATCAAGATGCCAAAATATTGACAGCAATAATGGCAAAAAGAATGAGCAAGCTTATTTATAAGTATTTGCAAAGAGACCAATGTGGTTTTGTGCAAGGAAGACAGATGTCAAATCTAATTGGTAGAGTACTGAATAAAATAAATATAACCGAAAGGGATAAATGAAAAGAAAAAGCCATCAGCATATATTCAATGGCACTTTTGCAATGTTCTTGCTGGGTGACCGAAATAATTTTGGCTTGTAAGAGTAGAAATCATTTGTGGATCTTCCATTGTGGCTTCTATCCCCATCACTCTGTATGGTTCCCACAATGGGATCTATACACCTCTAGGTAGATCTCAACGTGAAGAAAGGCACTCATTGCATTTGAGTCTATAATAGTAACGCTGGTAATATACTTTAGCTCTCTTAAAAATCCCCTTAGGTTGATCCCCTCACAATCCTTCCTTATTGATGGCCCAGGTTGTGCTAACATCTTGACCCTAATAAATTGAGATATGAACAAACTTTTTACTAATGTGTGTAGCGCCATCACCCCTTCATTGTTTTTTCCTGAACATAATGTGGTTGTCTCAAAATTTCCATTCTGTACAAACCAGGAAACTATAACTGCCAACTTTAAAAGAAGCAAGGTTCTTAAACCTATTTGAAGATCAGCTCCTAGTGTGTTCCAAAACTGGCAACCATAATTTTCTAGTTTGGAGAGGCGTCACTGTTAACCAGAGAGCTCCTAGCTTAATCACAACTTGCACAAAATGACCAGGGCATGCACGGAATTCAATCAATCATATCTTGGTTTAATAAGCCAATATATGATCATCTTAGCCTTTTCAAAAAAGTTATGAGTAACTGAATGGAGTCTAGATATTTAAGTTGCACATAGAGCAGTGCTAAGGAAAAGTCTTTGGAGAACAAGATACTGCTTTCCCCTTCTCTGCTACCTTCCAACAGAGAACAACTCCTTTTCTTGATGTACATAAACATAACATATGTGAGGCACAACACCCATGAGAAAAAGCTTACTGCAAAGATTTCAGTGCCTTCTGGCCCATGACTCAAAATCCTTCCTTTTTGTTCAAAGCTGCAGTAGAACTCTTCTTGCTAATCTTTTTCCATTTCATTAAAATAACACAGACTGCCTGTCTCCAGAGAAAGACTGACACAGAATATACAGAGAAATCTATCGTTAGTAATACATGGAAGCATAATTTATAAATGTGTCAAAATCATTTTCTGAAGGAAAAAAAAATGGAAACCAGCCCCCACCCACCCATTTACCCACCCGCCTGCCCCTGTAAGTTACCAGTCTCTAGTTTGCAGTCAGACATAACCGAATTAACTTGTTTTGGAGTGCTCAAACATTAGCAAGTGGGCTCCAAGTGAAAATCTCAAAGTACAACTGCTTTTGTTTATATTTTGACCATTCTAGTAATCTGTTACCAGAAAACCCAGCAGCATCTAAATTAATCCCTCAAGGGAATATACAAAATGATGCCTTTCTTTGCACTTCTTATCCAGGAACAGAGTACATAACAATGTTCACTGAACTTTGTGCAATGCTCCTGAGAGGAGACTAAATGGTACCCCCTTTTTCATTAAGGAAAAAACATGAGTTACAGATGGATTAAGGAATTACATACACCTTTGCTCTTATCCAAACAAGCTATCCTTACCTCAGCATCTCTATGGAGTGCTTCTACTCAACAGGTTACTTACATTTAACTCTTTTCCTCCTCTATGAGGAGATCCTGGTTTTAACTAACAATACAGGAGAAGGAACAGGAAAATAATTCAAAGAGGAGGAATGAAAAAATGTGAGAAATGAAAAATGTGTACTGCAAAAATGGGACTATTTATATATATATTTATTTCAGGTTTGTTTGTTTTTTAAATCACCTCGAAGCCCACATGGGCTTCTTAGGTGATGAACACATAAAAACAAATAAAATGTTCAAAAAACTATTTTTACCCTTAAGAGTTAATGAACACAAAAGCTTATCAGCAGTGCTTATAAATCATTTTATTTCTTCTAGTCTAGGATTCATAAAGATGCATGTATATAGCAGTTATCTTAACAGAAAATGGAAGACTGTAAAACAATCAAAACTCTTTGTACAGTAGGCCTTCCACATTCGCGAGGGATAAGGACAAAGATCCCTTGTGAATGGCAAATAATTGTGAAAAGGGCACCCTTTCTACAGGCTTCTGCCTGGCCGGTGCACCCACCCAGGTGGGGGCAGGGAGGCAGGGAACAGGTGATCGCCTTCCCTGCACCTTCCTGTCACCCACACAGGCACACCCACACCTGCAGCGGCAGTGGGGGTGGCAGGAGGAGCGCAGGGAATTGGCAATTGCCCTCTCCGGATCTTCCTGACACCCATGCCGGGTATGCCTGCACCAGTGGCAGGGAGAATGGGAAGAGCAAGTGGGGTGGGAATGGAGTGGGAGGGGCAGAATGGGGGCAAGCGGGCACCCTGTGAATAATCAAATTAGCAAAAGTAGAACCCGGAAATGTGGAGGGAGAACTGTATAGCATGCAAACTTGTGATGTTTTATATCAAGGGCCAATTAGTTTTTTTGTGTATGTCAAGTTGCCTGTGGATTTATGGTTACTGTATGAATTTCATACGGTTTCCTTAGGCAAGAAATACTCAGGTAGTTTTGCCAGTTTCTTCCTCTGAAATACACCTTTCAGCACCTGGTATTCTCAGCTGGTCTCATCCAAATACTAGCCAGGGCTGACCCTGCTTAGCTTAAGAGATCAGAAGGGATCTGGTACCTTTAGGATATTTATTTTAGTACTCCTGGGAAAAAGGATATTTTGGCTGCATTAACTAGAGAATACAAAGAACAGAAGGACAACGTGACAGCAGCAGTTGGGAAATGAGAGGGAATTACTGTATGTCCTGCTAACTTACAAAATACATTCAGTTAAGGAATAATAGTTAAGGAGACAGCTGCATTACTACCACTCTAAACTTACATACATTGCATATAAAAATATATAGAATTTGTGGCCATAGCAAGAGTAGCCAGTTTTCTATAAACCAAGTTCTACTACTCAGTTTTCTATCACACACACACACACAGAAATTAAATGTTACTCCAAGAAATTTACCTTTGGAAGAAAAGAATAATTTTAGATACTGAAGGCTGGAGAACTGATAAAGTGAATGGAAACAGGATTTTTATCTTCTATAGGTTGGAAGCTGGATATGCTGCCTAGTAGTTGTATTTGCCTTCACAATGACACTGACTTATGGAGAACCTATTGTAGGGTCTTCTTGGCAGGATTTATTCAGAGAAGGTTTGCCATTACCTTCTCTCTCACCTAAGGCTAAGAGAGTATGACCTGCCTAAGATCACCCACTGGATTTTTGTGGCTGGACAGGGATTCAAAGCCTGGTCTCTCAGCATCCTAATCCAATGCTCAATACCACACTGGCTCAGCAAATACAATCACATGCAACAAAAGATTGGTTAGTGAAGGAAGATTCTGAGCAGAAAAGGAACAGGTTGCCTATTCTTGTACCCAGTCACTGATGCCTTCAGTGGCCAGACTTGTCCTGTGCAAAGTATTAGTCTGCAGATCAGTAACAGTTTGTGAGCCACCAGCTGCTGGTCTGCAGTGAATTTCAAGAAAACTATGGAAATATAATTACATGGAACAATATCATATGAGGTCTGATCACATTAAGGAAAAAGATTACTTATCTCCCACATCAGATAGCTGAAGAAGCACTGTTCCAGTCAGCTTTGCTAAGGTGCTTCCCTTTCCCATAAGTTTGCAAATCATATTTACCTCTCAAAATATACATTTGGAATCCAAAATGGAGAGGAAGGCCAAGAGAGGCAATTCTGAACAATGAAGTTGTGGATGTGAGAGGAGAGGCCAGGCAAGCTCTAGGTTATTCCCTCCTGTCACTTCCCCTCTCCCAGCCCCCCATGAACTGAAAAACAGCTACCACCGAGACACCCATCTCTTTGTTATATATTGTTTAGTTCTCTCAGAGTCAAATGGGGAAGAGACTGGAGTTCTCTCTGTGTCATTTTAGAAGCTGCCCAAAAGCATTCATACAAACACCTCATACACCTGCTCAGGTGGGGCAGATCAAGCAGTACACACTCATTGGTCGTTCCCTCAGCTTGGCATTAGAAAGATGATCAGACATGTACGTCTACCAAATAGGAATCTTTCCCAATCAAGGTTCCTGATTTGAAGGATTGTGTGCTGAGGCATCAAATGTCCAATAGGTAGAGGATGTACCAGTGGATGAGTTTCTCACGGAATTTACTGCATGAACAAAAGACACTTATATTAAACACCCCTAAAGCTCAGGAGAAATTTTGCTTCATTGAGATCCTTTACACTAACAGTGAATTCATCTTCCAGTTGCAGATCCCTCTGTTACCAAATAAATGAATGAATGAATGAATGAATGAATGAATGAATGAATGAATGAATGACTGAATGCTACTCATATGCAAGAAAGAGGTAGTGGCAAGCTTAGCCAAATGTCAAAGTGTGCAGAAATACAAGATACGTTGGAGTACGGTCAGGGGACACCCTAAAGGATCAAGGAGGGCAAAGCCAGCCCAGAGGGACCTGAGTAGCCATGGAATCCTGGCTGATTGTTACAGGACAGAAGAACAAGAAATGAAGGGAAAGGAGAAATGAAATGGAGTATCCTGAAAAGAGAGCATGGCTGGCTGGCTGGCACCCACTTGCTAAATCTCAGTCTGCAACTGCTTGGAAGCATGCCACACTGTAAGACCACAATGGCCTTGTTTCTTTGATATTTCCTTTTACAAGCTTCTGGGTTTGACAGCCCATTAATCCAGACACTGATGTGTGGAAATTCTTACATTGTTTGCCTGCATTCTCCATCTTGCATAACTATAGCCCAGTTTGAGTATCTGCAAAACTGTGCAGTCCTTTCCTTCAGGAAGATAGAACAGCCCCATCTAATAAACAAACCCAACGCTGCTGTTAAATCAACTGGTTTTATTTAAAAGTTTTCGTGGAAAGGATGAAGGATAATGCTTGCCTTTCCGACATTAAGAAAAGCTGAAAACTATAAATTCTTTAAAAGTACATATGAAAAAAGGCTAAAGCAATATACACCCCGCACACACACATGCACATGTATGAATGAGAGAGAACACGCACAATAACACTAAGCAGTACCTTTCAGTGCTGGCCTCTTACATTTGAGAGGGAAACATTCTATCTCTGACTTCCCTAAATGTGCATGATTCTTTTTCTGCATACTGCTTTTTCCTGGAGGAGGCTCTCATCTTTCCCAAAGCTATCCTTCTGCATAAACTATATTCTTCTATATTCTCAATTTTTCCTGGGTTCTATATTGTTCTTGCAGAAAGAAACTGAAATGGTCTTGTTTTTTCAACTTTTGGGCTCATTTTAAAACATAAGAGCAACCACCCTAGACCAGAACAACAGTAGTCCAACGCTATCTCTGCACAATGGTCAGTCAGTTGCCAGTGGGAAGCCACCATGAGGTACCTGCACCCGCCATCTCATATTCCCCAGTAACTGATATACAGAGGTTACCTCAGTAGTCACTGATGGCCCTAACCTCCTTGAATCTATTCAATCTCTTTTGAAAACTGTCCAAGGTACCAGCCATGACTACATCCTGCAGCAGTAAATGCCACCATTTAACTATGAGCTTTATGAAAAAGTACTTCCTTTTACCTGTTTTCAATATTCCACCATTCAGTCTGAATCACAGGTTCTAGCATTATGAGGGATGCCTAACTGTATAGATCTCTATCATGTTTCCCTTAACTTGCCTTTTTTCCTAAACTGAACACTCCACTGTAACTTGTCTTCATGAGTGAGTTGTTCATTTCTTGACCATTCTGGTTGCCCTTTTCTTCACATGTTCTAGCTCTATGCTATCTTTTTAAGGCATTGTGCCAAGATCTCTGTACATATTTTCTGATTTGGTTGTACCATGGATTTTCACAGGGTGGTATATTTATTTATAACCCTTTTTCTTACTGGCTGCACAATAGGTCAAACTTCTATCAGTCTTATCTGCCTCCACTACAAGATCCCCTTCTTGATTTGTCATTGCCAGTTCAGATCCAGTCAGCATATATGTGAACTTGAGATGCATTGCTTTACATTTGTTGGCCTTCAATTTTCATTGTCATTTTAAAACCCATTTCCCCAGTTGGAAATAATCCTCCTGGAGCTCGTATTGTAAAACCTCCACTCTCACCATCATTCACTATGATTGAAAAAATTATCACCCAGTTAGTCACCTCTAACTCCAGACTGCATCAGAGGATTCTCTATATTTCATCTCTGACAGTGTGATAACGGGCTCTTCCCATTATCTAGGCATTATCTAGGCAACACAGCTGAAGGGGGATAGTGAGGTGTTGGGCTTAGGTTACATTTATTGGGAGTCAGCGCCACAGAAGGACATCAATAATCATGAGAGTCAATTGCTCAATCAGCAAGACCAGGTAGGAGAAAAGGTGAGAAGCTTCAAGATGCTTTGATGAAGAAGTTTTCAAAAGACCTGAGAAACCATGAGGCAGAGAGAGAGAGAGAGAGAAAGAACCCCCTTTCCTTCACATACAGATTTTGAGTACATTTTGGCTGGCCTCTCGTTCATAGTTACAAGCTGATAAACTGAACTTACGATCTTATAACTGATGAGAATCCATGGTTATAGTCATTAATGGCTGAACATGACTGCCAAAACCAATCTTTTCAGATTGGCAGGGCCTAACTGAAAGGGCTTCTGAGGTACTGCACCTCAGGGCACTGGAGAGTGACATCTGCCTCATTCTCCTGGTCGTGGGGTGCACTGATAAAAGGAGCTGCAAACCCCAAGGTACTCAGAGCCCAGCCACCTGTTCTCAATGCAATGAGAGAAGCAGTTGGCACAGGACCCCTACAGAGTCTCTCTCTACCTGTCTGTTTTTGAGTGAAAAAGCACTGCAGGTGTCACATCTGCGCCTTAGAAATCCTTCAGTGGTGTCACTGTCAGACACAAGAGATGAGTTTTGGGGAGTGGCACTGTCAGATGTAGTTGTGATGATGGGCTCTGTCACTGTAGTTACGTCTGATGATGCCATAACACTTAGTGAGATGAGTAGAGACATCACCTTCAGAGAGCTGCGCTTTCAGGCAAAGCTTTAAACTCCTGTTACAGGAAAAGTTCACATTTATAGTAAACATTTAAACTTTCATTCATATTGTTCCAGAATTTGAGGATCTTTGAAAACATCAAATGCACTACCCTCCTCTTCTCTGGCAGATGTCATTTTCACCCTGGGTGTTACCTGTGTAAGTACAGTTCATGAAGTTTCAGTATTAGGACCAGTTCTTTGCAAGATGATAAAACACACACACACACACACACACAAATTCATAGCACGTTAAAGATGAACATTGTTTTCCTGACATAAACTTTCTATGGCCCACAATCTGCTTCAGAATATGCATGCAGTAGTTTCTGTGGGATCTGGCCCACAAAAATTGATGCTACAATAAATCTCTTATAAGTCTTTAAAACACCACAGTGCTGCTGTTTTTGCTGTTATAAACTAATTCAGCTTTTGTTTTGGAATTTGTCAATTCTGCAATATTCATTTAGGGGAAAGCAAAAACAGAAAGTTTTCTTAAAGAATATACGATATACTATAAGAATATACTATATACTATACTATACTATACTATACTATACTATAAGAACATACTCTAAGGTTTAGGTTTTGCTGTGATAAAAATCACATATGAAAAATATAATGAGCAGTCTTGTGTATGTGTACCACTGCCATTATTTTTATTTTTATTTTTTATGTTTTTGTAGAGGACACATGCCTATGTTGTCTTAAAAGCAACTGATCCCGAATTATTTTGAAAATTAAACAGGGTCAGCCCTGGTTAATACTTGGATGGGAGACCCTCAAGGAATACCAGATGCTGTTGGCTATATTTCAGAAGAAGAAACTGGAAAAACAACCTCTGAGTATGCCTTAAGAAAATCCTATGAAATTCATGGGATTGCCTAAGTTAATAAGCGACTTGAACACACCCACCCACACACACACCCCTACGCCTATAAAACCTGCACATTCAGTAGCAATTCAACACAGAATGTTTACTCCCTCACTGCATCCCTGAGATGGGGAACATCTGACTGATTTCTACCTAAAATAGCAAAAGACTGAGACCCTTTTCGTTTTGGAAGTGAGAGGGCCACTTGAGCATTGTGTAAATGTGAGGAGTGGTCTGCATGACACGCTCACATTTACGCGACGCTCGAGGGCCAGATGCAGAACAGGCATGCATCTTTAAGGCAGGGTGCTCGCGCAAGGAGGAAGGAGCTGCGGAGCTGAAGCGGCAGGGAAGCGGCAGCGTTCCTTCCAAGCCTTCTCGCGCGAGGACCCCAATCCAGCAGCACGAAAAGGTAACATGCGAAAAGGGCCTGAATGTTGTAGCAAGAATGCCATTCAACATTAGTTTGGTAGATACAGACAAAATTTCAAGCTTTGATTCAATGTGTCATTATGTTCATGTTCTCCATTTGGCTTAAGGCTGCTGGTAAGAACAGCTGGATGACAAAAGGTAGGTTGCCTAGGAAGCATTTTGTTCTTTTTAATATCCCTGTGGATAGTGTTAGGACAAGTGCTTGATTTAATCTGAATGAGAACCAAAGGACAGACTCTTGGTCATTCTAATCGCTAAGTTTAGAGGCTCATAAAACACAGATTTTTCTCTATTTTACTTTAGAGTATGTGAAAATACAAAAAAAGTGGGCCCTGATCAATGAGATCAAAAGCCAGTGTGCAGCTTTCTTTTTTTCATTTTTAAATTATTTTTCCTAAATGTATAAGATTTTATAACCTAAAACTACCTATAGGGAGTAACACAGACCTAAATACATAGACAACCATAACTAATAAACTATAGCAGTAGTTTATTCAAGCACTTAAGCTCTCAATTTTTGCCAGTTTCAAAGGTGGAAAGCTGGCTCCAGACACACCTTGCCCTCTGTTCCCAATAAGAGGCAGAGTGTCAATGCACCATTTTCCAAACCCAGAAGTTCAGCTTTCCAAGTCTTACATGACCAGTAAGATGCTTTCAGGAAGCCTACAACTGGAGTATGAAGGCAACACCATTTCCCAGCTGCTGGCATACAGTTCAAGGGAATTGTAGCTCATAGGGGGTCCCCATCTCTCCCACTGAGGTCTCTCAGCAAGCCCTCATTGACCCCAAGCTTCACTCCTGGAAGACAGCATGATGGAAACTCCTGCTACCTCTCAGCATTGATTGGAGGGAGAGGAGATTCCCTATCTGACTTCCCTCCAGCTCTATGCTTTAAATAAAACCAGGCAAAAATGCAAACAGTATGTCAAAACAAAAAAACAAAACAAAACAGCCACATCATAATTTTATCTATTGGCATTATTAGGCTATTTGCTTTATTTTCAATCCCCTTCCTGTGATATGAGGTTTTTTGTTCCTTGTTTATAGGAACAGATTTATCCTACCTTGCAAACCCTAGAAGGGCCTCAAAATAAAATATCACTAAAACAGACAATACCAGGATTAAAATAAAGCTTAAAACCAAGACAGTTCAGACTATCAGTCTCAGAGTAAAAGTCATTAAAAGCAATGAAGAAACCTCTATAACCTGCCACTTGCCTTTTGCAGGGATGTGGCACCCTCCACTGATGCTTTCTTGAGTCCTCCACCACTGTTCAAAGCCATCTTCCTGTCACAGCGAGTTCAGAAACCATTAGCTTACATCACATTAGGTTTATCTGCTCTAATGCATACGACTTTAGACTTGCCTACATTGAACTGAACTGCCATTGCCATCCAGTTATATATTCAACCAGTGTGGAGAGATCAGTTTAGATCTGCTTCATTTTTCACTTTTCTGAATGAAACTTGCTGTCCTCAAATTCATTTCCATCACAGCTCACTGCTGACTTATTACATTCACTGATTTATTTATGAACACATGTAGTGCCACCATTCTTTCCAAGTACAGACTCTTGGGGAAAGTTGAGGCTTAATTCCTTCTTCCACAAGAACTGCTTGTTCACGTCAACCCTCTGTTTCCTGTTTAATCTAGTTACTGATCCCTAGAAAGTCCTGTTTCCTTATGCCGTAGCTACTAAGTTTACTAAGGATCATTGGTGAAATGCCTTCAAGATGCCCAAGTATACAGTGTCCACACAAGATCACTACTATATATGTATCTGTTCTTATTATTAAAGTAGTTTTAATTGTATTGGTGAGACAGTATGTTGCTCTGCAAAAGTTTAGTGAAATGAGAAAAGGGTTATTCTATCCATTTGTCAATATGCAAAGTGCACCTTCTAGGGAAAGCAAAAGGGAACAGCTTTCCCCGGCCCCTTCCCACATACACAATGCTCCCCTTTCTTTTCTAACAGTTCCTGCTCAGATCTCAACGGCTGCACCCCATGAAACTATAACTTTTCCTTAGAGAAGGCCCTGCTCTTCAGAAACATATAAAATAGTTATAAAACATTATTGTTTGACATTAATTGACGGGTAGAATGAAGTGGAAAGAGGAAAGCTGTCTGAAGTCCAAGAATTGCCTTTCAACATCTCATTTGTAATGTGACAGAAGAAACAGCTGGGGGCAGGCAATCTGCCTTTTGTCAGTGGGAAAGTGACGGGAGGACAGAAGGAGCCTCACCAGGAATCTGCCCTGTTATTTCAAAAGCCTTCGGTGAAGGGTGACTGGGCTTCTACCTCTGACCTGACCTCCGCCCCTCAAGAAGCCTCAGAAATCTTCCTTGGCAACTGCAGAACGGCATCTCAACACTACGGTCGAGCCTCAAGCAGGCTGCAGTCCATTTCTCTCACCCCAAGGAAGCTACCCCTCCAGAGTTAACTCATATGGGCAGCACAGGAACTACTGGACTGATCTGAAAAATCCAAATTGCAAAGGAATGTGTGTATGTATGCATGCATGTGTGTGTACGTGTGTGCGTATATATATGTATATGTATACACACACACACACACATATGTACGTGTGTGTGTGTGTGTATAACAGCAGACACCTTCTGGTGGCTACACACCACTCAGGAAAATAATTAAAAAGGCAATAGTAAAATATAATAAAATTACAAAATAGCAACCTTAATGCAATAAGAAGAAAAAGGAGCAGCAAATTTTAAAATGAGACAAAACTTACTCATCTCATAAAATAAAAAGCCTCTCTACGCAATAAGGTCATTGCCTTACGGTGGCATGCTATCAAAGAGGCTGTGCCAAACCGCTCTGCTAGAAGAGAGAATGCCACCATTTTAAGTGTGGCCACTAAGAAGTTTCTTTCCCTTGCAATAAGAAATAGGGTTGCCAGAGTGAAGATTAGAAAGGGCTCCTGTACCCTTAATGGTTGTGTAGAAAAGGGAATATCAAGTGTTGTTTGTCATGCAAGCAGGTAACAAGCAACACCTGATGAAATTCCTGCTTCTGCACCACCATTAAAGGTACATGATCCCTCTCCAGTTTTTGTTCTACCAACCCTAAACAGTAAGCACTGACCAATCATACCTCCCCACAGGTAGGTCATAAAGAAGGATCTTCACACAAATTTTAGGGTGCTACAAGCTGATAAAGGAGGAAGTGGTTTCTACATTATCCTAGATCTAAGGACTTCAATTTAGGGCTTCAAAAGTCATTACAAACACTTTGGCATGTGTCTAGAATTAAACTGGCACCTAGCGCAGGGCTTGCAGCACAAACAAAACATAACCCCATAAGCAGGTATCCATC